>DWJZ01009882.1:0-10446 GCA_018249125.1 Asbolis capucinus
TATTACTCTTTCACGTAAAAACTACTGAACTGATCTGGATGAAATTTGGTACAGAGATAGATTATAATTTTTAATAGCACGAAGTTAACGTACCTACCACACGGGCGAAGCTGTGGACGAAAACTAGTAGAATGTAGGTAGATGTACCTTCATGGAAAATATTATATTTTTTCTATTTTCAGACACTCTCACGGGTACAATGGCGACATGAAAGGCGGACATATAAACTCCGGAGACGAAGATGACTTAGACTTAATTAGTGAGTATTAACTTCGTTGCTTTCATAGTCCGGCGGCTTGTATCGACTTTTAGTCGCTTTGGGGCGGCTTAGAATACAAACGCCGATATCATTGCCGACCTAACAGGCTGTTGTGAAAGTCGTATACAAGTCAGCTGCTCGGTGATAGTGTTATCTTTTTGTGAAGTCCGTCTGGCTGGCTACCACCCTCTTCTTGAATCAGTCGTCAAACGATTCGTCGTGTTTCGGCTGGGGGTCTGATAGCCAGTTCTCTTGCGACTGTGTTCATCAGCTGCTTATCACATGAAACAAAAATCAGTCCTTAGTAGTCCTTGTTATCGTTGTATTGTATCAACTGATGTTGGAAAGTATTTGTGTCGTTGATTTACAATATACGTACATGTTGCACTAATGTATACCTTATCGACATTACAAACCAGAATTATGTCTTTCCTGTCGCGATAACTTATCGTGTTTTTTAATACCATAATAGAAACACGTGATTTGCGAATATTGTTTTTTTTTCCTCAATTGATTTGTGGTTATTTACAAATATATAAGTACTGTTAAATATAATAAATTGACAAAAATTAAATATATGCCAAGATATTAATACAAAATAATTGGTGTTATCAAAAACATAGTACTTTTAGTTTTTACTAATGTCCGCCTGCGGCTTGGCCCGCGTGATTTGTTGATAAAAAGTAGCCTATGTCTTATTCCCGACCATAATCTGTCTCCGTGTCAAATTTTATTGGGATCCGTTTAGTCGTTTTTGCGTGAAGGAATAAAGGTCCATACTCACAAACTTTCGCATGTATAATATCAGTAGTAGTATGTCTATAGATATTGTACAGATAAAATTATATTTTTGTTTCTAAATATAAGTCCTTTTTTTGTTGTTCGACGCAAATGACATTTGATGTCAATTATTAAAAAGTAAATTTGACACATTTGGCATGTCGGTTTGATTACAACGCGAGATACAATAATAATCAACTGAAAAATTATAAGTGATATATTAAAATAAGTTTAAGATGCAGGGTACGTTTATATGGACATTTCGTAATTATTAAAATATTTAATTCGCGATAATATTAATCTGAATAATTTAAAAACGTATTGTATGTCCGCGTTGTTATGACGTTTGAAATCTCATGGGTCAGTTTTTCAGCCGAGTCGGCCGACGGGGTAACATATTTTATCAAATAATTCGTGTTATTGTATGCAATTTAACTTTTATATTATGAGCCGTAAACCGAGGAATTCTTTATAAATATAAGTAAAATACTACTATGTTTTACCTCGTTAGGTTTAAAATTTTAAATAATATATAAATATTAGTAAATAGCAATAAATTTATCGGGGTCTGTCTATCGGAAGATAATTTGAAGAAACTATGAATAGGAGTTTTTAGTAAAGAATAGAAGTCGTTTTTAAAATTTGATTGAAAAAGAAGATGTTTTTAAAATTTCCGTCTATACGTTTGTGCGCGTTTATCTCAGAGATGGCTGATCCGATTTTAATGCGGTCCCACTAATGTATTGTGGCGAGCTTGCTTTAACATATTGTTTATTTCGAAAATAAAAAATTTAAAAGAATCCCGTCTTCAGAAACTTCACAAGCGAAGCACGGGCAGTCAGTAGTATATTTTATGTTGCAATACGTAGCACTCGCGCGCTTTTTATAACACGGATCGATATGTGAGGAGCTAGTGTGTTGGGCATTTATGTATTTTACTGACAATGTATTCAAAGTCCATACTGTTGTTGTTCATCAATGTATTTAAATACATTTATGCACGTACGTATTTTGTTGACAAGGATTTAATTATCGTAGATAAAGACGCATTTCGTGATTCATTTTAAGCATATAATAGTTGTAGGTAGTTACTGAAAGAGGAAAATTCTCAACGATAATACGGCGTTCTAGGAAAGATGATTAGTATTGGCGCGGCGTTGAGTTAGATGTTATTATTGATTTGTTAGATACCTAACTACGCATTTGGTTGTAACCTACTTAGAATTGCTAACACGCAAAAGGTTTTCGTTTACTTCTACACTATACCTTCAAAGTTACATTAAAATCGATGCTTGAGTTGTGGACAATCTGTTCAGTATGTAACATTTTTTTTGGAGTTCGTTGTATCAAAACTACGTAATTGCTGTTCACCTAACAACACAGTTATTATTCATATCACCAACGAGAAATAATAAAAGAACCTATAAGAGTTACGCCTTTATTGTTTTCCGTCATATATAATAGACGTTTCTTTTTCTTTTCACCGACAAAAGTATTAAATACTAACCGCTTTTAAATAATAAAATATAGTCGTTTTTACAGCTATTTACGTGAGTTTCGCAATAAATCTGTTTTAATATTTTATATTTAATTTGTCGGGTCCCAAGACTATTTAATGAACACGTTATTATGCACAAGCAGTGAGGGAAAATAGATTGTGATGAATATTTATAATGCAAATACTGAACGTAATAATAGCACTGTAAGGAGGGCGGAGCGACGGATCACGTGCCAATTCACCGATATACAGCGCTTGAACTGAGCCTTTGTGACACCGGGCTAACTACAAGCTATTTCAAATTCATACTAGCAACCCGTCCGCTTTGTCGGACGGATATTTAATAGAATTTAATATGGATTGGATTAATGCATGAAAGGATTTTTTTTTACACTTGTGTTTACATAGTTTGTTTCTAAATATTTATATTGTATCTCAGCTGAAACTCCATCATATATTTTATAATTATGTGGCAAGTAAGACATATAACAATCTTTATAAGTTATAAAAGTAGTATACATTTTTCTTTTGCTATGATAAATATTTGTGTTTATGGGTTGGGAGCGGGTAGAAGCTATATTTAACCAAGATATCAAGTGTCATTGTTGACCTCTTTACTAGCTTAAATATACTTGTACTTATTTATATGTTGTCTGTGCATTAAGGACATTTAGAACAAACTATAACTGGGACTAATAATACTCAAAGATAATTTTTGCATATTTGATTGTGGGCACTGAGTTTTAATTAAATTGGACAAGCAAAAATAATACAGGCTAGTTATTGAAGCTAGGCGTCCTCAGTTAACAGATAGTCAGTCTAATTTTTATAACGACAGATATTGGTACATTTGTTAAATCTTGTTATCCCGAAACAGATCGGAAATACGTAATTGATATATATTTTTTACCAAATAAAGACATTGGAAAAACCCCTATACGTGATGATATTTGAATTTTAATATACTGAGTGACGTATTGATAACTGATTGGCGACGTACTGTCCCGCAGCTCGCGGCACGTGGTCGTCGGGCGAGGCGTCCCCCGGTCTGTCGGACGAGGAGTGCGGCGGCGGCGCGGGCGCGGGCGAGACTCCGGCGGCGCTGCTCGCGCGCGTGCGGGCGCTCGGCCGCCGCGGGCTCGTCGCCGAGTACGACGAGATCCGCGCGAGACCGCCCAACGGCACCTTCCATCACGCCAAGTGAGTTGTACCCTGCTGTTTCATTTATATGATGGGATAGGTTGGGTGTCGTGAGTTCCATTCACATGCAAAACATTTTATTCTGTGATAATTTGGATTTTTTGATACCTCCCATACTGGCCTCTACACTTTTATTGAGCTTTTATTTTATTTTACGAGAATATATTACATGCGTTTTATATTGGTTTTTTAACTCGCCTATTAGGCTAAGCTAATTATAGGGATTTCTTCTACTTTGTTCTATAAAAACGATAACATAAACATTAAAACCACAAGTGACACTGACATGTGACACTGACGTTTCAGACTGCCGAGCAACCTGTCAAAGAACCGGTACACGGACGTGCTGTGCTACGACCACTCGCGCGTGATCCTCTCGCAGACTGACGCCGACGACCCGACCACAGACTACATCAACGCGAACTACGTTGACGGGTACAAGCAGAAGAATGCGTTTATATGTACCCAAGGTAAATATATATATTTTTTTTGTTTAAATTAATTTAGTATACATGTATAAATAGTTAAGTACAATAGAATTATGTACTAATCCGGGCTGGAGCAGCGTAGTGGACCCTTGCGTCTCCACAATATGATGAGACATCCATGCTCAGTAGTGGGCCATCAAAACAACTACAATAGAATTGGCGGTATCGCTTCCTAGTTCAAAGTACTTAGTAAATATTGTACAAAAGGTAAAGTTGTACACAAAATACATTAGAAATTATGTACGCAGAGTAAATCTTGTGCCCAAGCTGAATGTTATACTGTAAAATTTTCTGTTTATATAATTAAATGTAATCATTTGAAAAATACTACTTGCTGTGGTGCCTTCTCTATTGGTTTGCATAAAATATTTTTTCTCTAGTTCTAATCTACAGAATACATACATACTACATACAGAATGCTGTATCAGTTTTCATCAAACTCAGGTCAAAAGTTTTGGTATGGAAGCATATAAAGACGGATTTACTTTAAAATTTATAATATTAATAAAACATGAAGTTTTCCGTTTCCTTCAAATCGATTTAGCAGAAGCGATCTAAATCTGAAACACCCATGGGATTACAGAGTGACAGCGGAATAGTATAGAAGGATTTGCCTGTACACTGTAACTGTTGGAAATACACGTGGCACCGTTCCAATTGTTATCGACACCTGGCGTTGTACGGAGTAACTGTTATTGCTTCAACGGAAACTGCATGAGTCTATATTATATACAATTTTGTGTGCGGTTTTGTTTATGAGAATGTTGGATTTAATTGGACAGAATTGTTTAAGCAGTTATGTTTCTTATACGTAATGTTATAGTCGTTTAAACTGGTACAATATATGTAGATTAGTATATTTTACAAATGACCTACAAATTCCCGATACTCCGGTACATTCTTTTGACATGATTACTATGAAACTCATTTTTCGTGAGCAGCTTCATTTGGATGAGACGCCCCAACTTGTTCTCTCTTACAATTAATTTTTTATTGTGGTAGCTAACAGGGATAGAAGGAAAAAAGTGTGACGGTAGCATGGAAACATGATGGTACCACGCAATCTGTGGGACAGTGTGACCATTAAATTATAAGTGAAAAATGCGTTTTTTTAATGTTGCTTAGTTAATTTTATTGATGTTTACATAAAAAGTACAAATTTTACTTAATAATATGCCATAAATCCAGTAAATTACCTAGCTTGAAGGCGGGGGGGGGGGGGTTACCCCCTACCCTTGGTCAACCTAGGTATCCCAGAATGAACAATTTTTTTTATTGTAATATGTGATTGACGTGTAATGTTCGTGTTAGGTCCCCTCCCAAAGACATTCGGTGACTTCTGGCGCATGGTGTGGGAGCAGGGCAGCCTGGTGATAGTAATGACGACGCGCGCGGTGGAACGCGGGCGCGTCAAGTGCGGGCAGTACTGGCCGCCGGCGGCCGGCGCGCGCCAGCTGCACGCGGGCTTCGCCGTCGTCACCGAGGCTGTCGAGCACGAGGACGACTATACTGTCTCGCATCTCTTGCTCACTGATTTACGGGTTTGTTCATACTCTTTGATATATATTGTATATTCTATTAGTGGGATGTTAGGACATATTATATTAGTAACATTCTTTAATTTCTTTCTTTTCTTCAATTAAGGAAAAGACCTCACATTAAAATAGACGTGTCGAGCAGTTGGACATTTATAAGCTGTTGTGGTTGAAAGAAGATTTTTTCCTTTTTTTAATTATAGATTTTTATTTATTTTTACTGTTTTATTTTTATTTATAACAAGTATGTTACTTTTTTTATTTTAACATATTTTTACTTTTTTTAATTTTCTTACTGCTATTTTTAATTATAACACATTTTTTATGTATTGATGGTGTATGTGTGTGTGTCCAGACGGAACAGTCGCGGCGCGTGTGGCACGGCCAGTACACGCGCTGGCCGGACTACGGCGTGCCGGGCGGCGGGCGAGCGCCGCCGGTGCTGCGTTTCCTGCTGCTCGTGCGCCGCGCACAGCACCGGGCCAGGAACGAGTTAGTGACTAACATCATACATATACATGTTTATAATTGTAGATAGTTTAACACACGCCACAGAATATTCAATTAACTGAAACACAGAAGTATCAAGCAACAGGCATTATCGCTACATAGCGATAACTTCCAGACAATCCATCAGAAGAATAGGAGTACCATATGAAACAGCGTACAAGAAATAAAGAGAGAAAGTGAAAAAAAAATGTTAATTACCTCACTTGTATTATATGGAAAGACTTTGATGTAATAATGTGATATTTGAATGCCTTATGAAACTGACTGTCAACTTTACAGATTGGGCGATGCGTGGGCAGGTCACAGTAGAGGACCTCCTATAGTTGTTCACTGTTCAGCTGGCATTGGACGAACAGGTATTACTTTATCATATACGAATATGCAATATTTAATATTGTAGCTGAGTAGAGTTCTCTATACTTGGTGCAACTTCGATTCGGAATAAATAAATAAACCATAAAAAATCTTTTGTAGGGTTTTCACCAACTTACATAAATTAGGTTTTTTCTACTAACCTATTAATCATATTTTTGAAAATTAGTT
The DNA here is from genome assembly GCA_018249125.1 of Asbolis capucinus. Classification (NCBI taxonomy): domain Eukaryota; kingdom Metazoa; phylum Arthropoda; class Insecta; order Lepidoptera; family Hesperiidae; genus Asbolis; species Asbolis capucinus. The sequence goes on from DWJZ01009882.1 coordinate 6,814, forward strand.
TTTAAACTAAGTATTAATTAAAGAGCAAATAAAAACTACAAATAACATACCAGTCACACAAAAAAACACACAACATCATTTACAAATTCATACTCAGAATTCCTTAATTTCATGAGAGAGTTAACCTTTTAACGTATTGAATTATTTTATTTTGTGTTTTTGTCGCCAATAGCATGATGTATCCGTAATTTTTTTTAATTCTAATGGTACAAGACAGTACAACTGATAAAACAACAAGAAGTTTCATTCTCCGGTTTGTCACAGGTTGCTAATCAACGGTTTATTATTAAACATTCCAGATTGAATTTGCAACGAGTATAGTTTAGTAAAACTGTTGAAAGTGTGAAATTTTTCTGTAGTTTGTAAATCGCGGAAACATTAATATTAACCACTTAAGATGTGATTTGATAAAGTCCTGCCAGTATCAGACGTCGGTTTTAAATTTAAAACGTAACAGATTTCATTGATATACTAAATCGTAAGTACCCGTTCACATTCCTAATCTTAAGTAATTGTGAGTAATCGGTTACATTTAAAATGTTCTGTCTCCGCGAACTTTGCAATTGTGTTTACAAAACCAGGATTTAATATCAATCAACTGCCCGCAGGCACGTTCCTGACCCTGGATGTGTGCACGTCCAGACTGGCGGCGGAGGGCGTGTGCGACGTGCGCGGTGCCGTTGAGCGCGTGCGGGCGCAGCGCGCGCACTCTATACAGATGCCGGACCAATACGTCTTCTGTCATCTGGCGCTGCTTGAGTATGCGGTGCGTATGTTTGATGTGTGTTGAAAGTTGAGTGGTTTGTGGATCGTCGGATGGAGCAGGCTTTGTTTTGCAAGAAAATGTGGTGCCTACTAGTTTATATGGATCAACGTACATGATGTAACCTGAATAGACTCCACTTCCATAACAGTATATAAGGCGTTAATCATTAGAAAGCGCCCTCACTTAAGACATTGCACTACTTACTCTCACTCCGTTTTGTATACTAAATAAACGTGTACTCAAGATATACATATGCACATCATCCGGTGACGACTTTTCTTTTTTGTCATCCGCCAAAAAAGATCTTAACACCCATCTGGAATACTGTAATTTTGGAAAATAGTGGATATTGCATCTAAGCTATGAATCGAACAGCTCAGCAGTCATTTTCAATTGTTTTATATAACCGTTATTTCTTTTAAATAGCGTCAGTTCACTAACCATGATCTTGATGAGTGTTCGTTTAATAACAACCAGATCCGTTGCTGGTTTCGACAGATAAAATAAAAAAAATGTCTCTGTGAATCTCAGACTCCTTATTAAATAACACTTTTTATATGGTCCTTCGAGCCGGATTTAAACAATCGACTTATGAATTATTCTCTCTTTTATTTTTATTCACTCTTTGCAATAATAGTTATGCTAAATTGGTCACGTACTTTAGGGTATCGATTGGATTTATACATGTTTTATACTGGGTGGCGTTACGGCCACATGATAGCTCGATTTGCCAGCTATTTAATGATACACTGTGTCATTTCACAGGTAATGCACGGCTATTTAGAGTCAGCCGAGCTGTCGGGCTTCGACGACGAGCACGAGGACGAGTCCGACTGAAGACTGTCGCGCCGCGTCTGCCGCATGCTGTAGCGTGGCTGCGGCGTGCGGCTGCGACACACTGCACGTGTAGTCCCTTCACTCGAGTAGTGCCGCCCTTTACCGTCGCCACTCTACTAAAGAGACTGATCTTGAGAAGATGACTGTCTTCTAGAAGATTAACCCGTATCAAGCTTGGATACCGTCGCCACTTTACTAAAGAGACTGACCTTGCTGAGAAAATTACTATCTTCTACAAGATACCCGCATCAAGAAATTTGACCTAGCTAAGAAAATTACCATCTTCTAGAAGATAAAGAAGCTCTTACTCTTCACCAAACATAAAACCAATATCGAAATATGATACTTCTTAATACATTATAATGAGTTTTGGTGTATTTGTCTATAATATTGTAACGTCGAGTTGTTGACTATTGGTGCATTAATACTATTTGAGCGACCGGACTATTGTCGGAAAGCGCCGCGGTCACGCACAAACGATGTGTTCATTAGCGTAGAGACGTGGTGCCGTGTCGTGTCGTGCCGTGCCGTGCCGTACCGAACCGTGCCGCACTGTATCGTGCCGTGCAGTACTGTACTGTGTCGTACCGTACCATACCGCACTATACAGTGCAGTAACGTTTCGTGCCGTATCTTTCCGTGCCGTGCCCTGTCGTGTCGTGTAGTGTAGTGCTATAGTTCGCGACGACTGCCCGATGAAGATTCGAGGTTGGCCGTCAAAATGACCGGAGATATTAATTTAAGCGCCTCTACTTGTCCAGATATGACGTATACGGTCCATAAGCCGTTACCTGAATCGACGTACACATAGAAAATTAATCGTTCCTGTAGTGTGAATAAGGGAGATAGCCGAGTGTGTGAGAGAGAGAGGGCACCTCGGGTTATCGTTCGAGTATTTCTTTTGCACAACATAAAAAAAAATCTTTGTAACCAAAAATATTTCTCTTAGGTTCTCTTTTTTCCTATTTATTTATGTATAAGAAGTATGGCTGTGTGAATATTTCGTCTGTAATTTATATAGTTACGTATGTTTATACTTTTATTATAATATATTACCTTTATTTATGGGTCTTATGAATAAATTTTTGATACAATACTAATATATGTTGAGGTGCTGGTAGTATAGCAGTCGTGTCGTGTCAGTGCCCAATCTTCACTCATCACAATAATACTTGAATAGGCATGATGATAGGAATAAAAAAAACATTCAAAAAGTGATTTTAACTCATATTTGATGTTTTGCATAATAAACATCTATATTAAATTAGTGTGATTATATTATTTAGTAAAATAAAAATTACTAAATAGGGCATTCCGCCATTTTAGATCTAACACTGAATGACGTCGCCATTCCGTGAACATAAGTATAGTGAATACAAAATGGTGACGTCATAGATGCGGATAATTATTGTAGCGTTTTCGATCAAAAATACATTGAAATTTTGTCAAGTTAGTTTCTAAAGCAGGACGTATTTTAATTTTTGAAATTAGATATTTTAGTTGAAAAAATGCGTAAAATCACATTCGAGATTTTCAAAATTATTCGTAAATCATCATGCCTATTGTAAATGTATTCACAGTAATAGACTGAGTAATATAATTTTTTTCATTGGATACTATAGAACTCGGAGATGGAATTAGTTGTAGTATAATGCCAAAACGGTGTCGATACCGCTATACAGGATTGTTGGATTGTATAGATTATATTAAATTAACTTGCATTTACCTGCGATAGATTTATTTACAAGATTTCTATAATAAAACTTATTTGAACAATCATGAAATATTCTAGCATGCAAAACATAAATCTTATGCTTGACGTACAACATTGTTCTATGTAGGTTTTTCACCTCCGACATTGATATGAAATAAGTATAGATTTAATGAAGAAGATATATAATTTTTTGAAATATAATCATAGGTAAATTTGTAAAGATACGAGCTAGTGTGTTACATATGATACCGTGACTTATGAAATTGTAGCTGAAATTATAGATATTTTTCAATATGATGTGGAACATATCTAATCA
>DWJZ01009883.1:0-10446 GCA_018249125.1 Asbolis capucinus
ACAGATAGCGACAGTTTACTGCGCAGTCAAGCTCAATGCTTAAGAAGTTACCGGTATCTATAGTGTGGTGCGCCACGTGGTTTTCTTTCGTTTCATGTAGGTATCTATCAAACGCTCAACCGCGCGGCTTAATTTTTATGTTGTCTGCGGATCCCCTGAGACAGGTCCGCGGACCCCAGGTTGTTCAACCCTGATCTAAGTCGTACAAGAGGTCTTCGAGTAATGTAAAACAGACAAAAAATAAACGCGACCAACTGTTAACTCCTCTTTTTTTTGAGTCGGTTATTAAAGTAACGTATGAACGAGTACATACTCCAAATACCAATAATAAGTAGCAAGGTGTGAGTTTAATATCGTGATCTTGTTATGTAATGAGATTACATGGCGCTCACACTTCAAACATCATAATTGCTAGCAATAACACCGTCGACTTATTTCTAGATCACGGTCAGAATAAAATTACCCAGATTTTGCATAAAATCTCTGAAATTGTAAGTATTATAATAATGTCGTAATGGTTTTGAGTTGGCTTTTTAGAAAAATTTAACATAGAAAAATACAAATTAAACGAATAAAATAATAAAGATAAAAACATGGTATATTATGATACGAGTATGCCACATTGGTCATTACTAGCGAGGCGGTATTGTCACGCAATACGAATGTCGAGTATATTATGATCAAACACACGCGTAATAGAGAAGATAAAATAATAATAATATACAAAAATGACGGAATAGAACTCCCTTTAACGAGGAAGTATGTAATAATAATATTGCAAAAATTAGCATTAGACTAAATTCTTTTCTTTTCATTTATTTACGTACATTGTAACTAGACTTATCGATGATGTCCTGTATTTTATATAGGAGTTATAACATGTTTTAATAGTTTAAAATCATATGTTTTAACTGTTCTATAATGCTACGTATATAACATAGTTAAGGTCCCTAATCTTTTGTCTTTGTGGACAAACTGACCCAGTAAACTGTGTATCGTCTTAGAATTATAGGGTGATGATGGCAGCAGGGTTTAAATAAATACTTTCGATCTTATAACATTATATCCCCATTAATTATGCTTTTCCAACGTTTGGTTTTAGATGTTTAGCGCCCTTGGTCAGAATCATTAAATATCAGTACAGATAAATAAAATTTCAGTGTCTGTTTGTAAATGCATTTGTATGCAAACACAGTAACCGAAATAACTTTTTTTACAATTTTTGTCTGTTTGTTACTAATGCTAATCTCTGGAACTGCTGGACCGATTTAGACGGGACTTTCACTGGCAGATAGCTGTCGTAATAAAGGTTTAGTTTTAGTTTAGAAGTTTAGAAATATAAGTTATCGAAAAATCTGCAAACTGCATTTGTTTATATTCTGTGGTATAAAAAGGTTTTATTATAGTGGGGCCTTCTTTTCCTCTACCATTCCAACATCCGGCCGAGGCGATGTGTGTGTACCTATTAGGATTTTAGTTACACCTGAGGTTTGATAAATTTATAACTATTTCTGTTGATTTTTCCGTTAATCTACAAATCTAAAAAAAATCACACCCCAAATATAATTGAAATAGGTACAGCTGTTCTTGAGTGCAAAATAGTGTAACTTTCGACTTTGTGTTATGTATAAGGATTATATGAGTGATTCATCTAATAGAAATGAATTGAGCACTTCTGCCAGGGTTTCGAACACAAACAATTTTGTCGTCATGAATAATGTAGGTACCTATAGTTAGGTAACACATCTCCGTCATTTCACATTCGTTTTGATGTTCCTCTTCAATATTATTCACTTTATACGTTGGAAAAGGTCGTGTAGTCTTAGGAGATTTTGAATAATAGGATATGTTTGATAAATATGAAAAGATTTCCTCCAAGAGGACGTTCCTGTGTTCGGTAACATTTTGCAAACGACTTCGTCTATTGTATGTTTAAGAATGTTGAATAAATTCTTGAGAAAGCTTGTGCAATAATGGACGTAGTTATTCATTCTTTTATATCTCCATACATTGTAATAGAAAACAGCATTTTGCGGTCGTTTTTGTTGTGACGCAAATGACTTCTCTGATCGCGACACAGATCGAGATACCTATAACGCGATGGATAACAATAATAACATAACAGAGATAACATAACAGAAAATCATGTTTATAAAAAAGGAACTACGAAAATTAACAGTGATGCAAACTCAATTAACAAGATACATTTTACAAATCGTACGAATTGAAGTAGCAACACATACAAACAAGACCCAATATAAAGACATCACAAAACGAGAGAGTGTTCTTTGTTCGAAATTCAAGAGATTTGACTAGCTTCAAACTCATAATTTTATACATTATGGAAATTTGGTATTTCCGATTTACCAGCAATTTGTAAATTTCTTAACACTTTGGTGTGATATAAAGCCCAAAATAAACCAAGGTAGGTACCAAAATGATGTTTTTGTTTCGTGGTAGTTACCAAACAAACCTACCTGCTTACCACGTGAGTGGAAACGGCGTGAGAAAGTCCTTAACACATTGCAGGATTCAAACAAGATTTTTATAAAAAGTTCGTCAGCTTAGTATACAATAGTAGTCAGTACAACAAAAATGAAATACATTGATATTATTAACATTTGTTCGTGAATAAATGAAATAAAATGACCTTGTAGAATATTTTTTATAAAAACCAGTAAAATGTTTCCTATTCTGTCGGGAATTTATCAGGTTACGTCAATTCAATACCGACAATAAGAAAGACCTTTATTGTAAGACGAAATTCATTTATGTATAAATCAGAGCCGATTTTACTTAGGTTGGTACTATGATGTGATTTGAATGTTAAAATGTAAAGGTATTGATAATTTCGTTTTCAAATTTTCTATTCAATGAGATTATATATTTGTGAATTAAGATATGGAATGACGTCATTACGCTACGTAATACTAAAATCATTCACCGCGCCAACCTGTTCGATAAGATTAAAAACTACTGAAGGGACTTTTATAGTTTCTAGCAAACGACGTTTCAGTGTACATGTTTTCATAGTTTTGTGGAAATTAGTTGAAGTATAAATATAAATATATATTTTCTTAATCGAATTTAACACTTAATCACCATTTTTACAATTTCATCCTTCAACGTTGTCAGAACTTCACCATCGTCGATTCTTTTGAATTACAAAGAGTTAATTGAATCTTTGCAAATGGTTTTGCATTAAGATTCCTTTGTCCTTCCATCTTTAGGGTTAAAATGCATTAAATAAATAGTTGTTATTAACTTGATTTACATACTAACGAGGCGAGTGCGAGAAACTTTATTTATTACAAGTTGATCATCCTTAAATGTATTTATAAAAGCAAGAAACAAAGTGTTTATTGACAAAGTTGGTGGCCTCTGGAAGTTTCGCTTTGTTTGAGACTGCTTCGAGGGCTGAACCTAACTTATACATTTCTTAAGAGGCTCATTATTCCGACAAACTTTTCTTCACTTTGCAGGAGAATTAAGTCGAATCTTGCAGCTGTGGCAGATTTTTTGATTATTTAAAGAAAATAAAATATTAGATATTCAGTGTGGCTGGCTTCAACCCCTTGATGGCCCACTACTGAGCACAGGTCTCCTCGTAACTGAGGAGTTTAGAGGACCACCACGCTGGTCCAATGCTGATTGGTTGTTACGTTTCTCTAAATCAAGTCTCGCCAACTACCTCCTAAGAAAGCTTGCATTTTTTATGTTATAAGCAGGCAAACGAGCAAACGGGCGACCTGATGGGAGGTTATAGACCTTGGCGCGTAGGAAAAACGAAAAGAAGGGAAGCGGAACATCGCTGAAGCAACTGTAATCACAACCACACCAACTGACTGCAGATATATGTTTTTAAACTAATATCGTCGGGGTTACTAAACATTTCGTAAGACCCATTTGCATTTAAAACGTCCCTAGATACACTAATATATGTATACCACTTCACGTCTGGTGATAAAAATAGAAAGGAGAGGAGCATCACCTAAGAATGGCTAGAAAAAGAGGAAAAATGGTTTTCAAGTTCCCACCCGGAACACGTAGAATCATTATGCGGCTATCTAAGGCATCAAACTGTTAAAACTACCATCACTGTGGTTATTAATATCTAAAAGAGAACTCACTCTCTTTCAATATGTATTCTCAGGTCTCGAGCGATGTGCGAATTATTAATCTTTCTTTGAATTCTGAATAAAAATTAAGAGAGTGTATCAAGATTATTTTAATATATATTATGTATAAATATGTACAAGTAACTACGACAAGTAGTTTTATATTACATCACTTTTGTTTTCATCCTTAATTATACCAGGGATCCCTTGGGATAGGGGATGAAAGTTTGTATGGGATTTTTGGTACACTGGTAATAAAAAAACAATGTATGTTTGTAAGCGAAGCTGCGGGTACAGTTAATCACAAATATAAGCAAACTTGGCTAGAGCGATGCTGTTTAGTAGGTGAGGCAAACAACCGTGAGAGTATTGGATTTCTGTAGCAATAATAGTTTGCATAAGTTGTTTGAAATTATTCGAGTATCTATTGCAATGCATAGCATCGTTTTCTTTATTTCATTTCCACACCTCCACGGTTTTGTAGAGATTGCTTGTTTATTTTTGTGAGTGAATTTATATATACGAGTATAGTGAAAATGAGTGAGTTATTCCTTAAACACGTTATCCCTTTAAAAGACCCTTTTGAGAAAACAATTTGCAAAATTATTATTGTGTACAGGCGAATTAGATGTAGAAAGTAACAAATTATTTTCTACCTTTTTTATTGTATACCGTTTTTAATGAAAACCTTTTTTTATACTTTGGTCACGATTCGTTAAGAATTTTTGATGTACAAACTTGACAAACGGCAAGATATACAAACTTGACTTTTCGAATCATGACCGTTGCGGAATTTTGAAACAAAAGAGGTTAGCGTTGTGTGTACTTCTGTGTGTTTTTGTGAATTTTACAATTTCTTTATTTTTTTTTCTTACATATGTATATTTGAAATATCAAATGGTCGTTGTAGCTTGAACGTGCTTCTCTTACAATTCTGTCATCCCGAATCTACCATTTGAACCTTCCCGGCAGGCAATGCGTTAGCGACACTTCATCCAGGTGTTTTAAAGTCCATGGGCTTCGAGACCAGTGACCTGTTTGTTCGTATGCTGCATGTAACATAAAAAAACATATGTATATACTTCGCTAAGAGGTTACAGTGAGGACTCAGATGTTCGATATATTTCGTTATGGGCAAATCCGATTAATTTATCAAGTTAATTAACGATATTGGAAGTGGTATTGAGTAATATTACGTACTTTAGAAAAGTTTTCAACATATATCAGATCGGTACCAGCCTTTAAATAGCGATGGTAGTGCCCGCCGCTGTGGAAACTTCGAGCAGTTTGCTCTAGTTCGGAGTTTAGGTAAACCTATTATTTGCGTGGAAATCTAATTCTGTGTGTGTTGGAATAGGTTGTTGGACCAAAGTCAGGTTACGGTCTTTGGTGCTTCGGTATAACATCTAATGGATTTCATATGTACTCCTTTAGATTTATAAATCGTTAACTTTTAAGGGTTCATTTAATTTTATGTGGCAAATTGGTTCAGCTACTGGGAAATTGTTACAATATATAAGTTGTTACATTTTTGCAGCAGAAAAGCGATTGGTTATCTTTGAAAGAAAATCGTCATAGAAGTTTCTTCGTTACTTTATCTGAGACCACGTAATTTAGGATTTGTTGAAATCGTGCATGTTTGAATATCGAAGATTTTTTGTGAACTTGCTACACTAACGTAGTCTTTATCAAAGAATTCTATTAAATACTTTTTTATATATTTTATATTTTGTTAGTAAATTTATAACTGTAGTAGGGACTATGTATCGTAAAATTTGACTTTCGTTAAGTAAGCTTTTGGGTCCTATAACGAAATAAATTGGTTTAATTTCAAAGAATCTTCATTTCATTTCATTTTAACTTACAATAACTCTAACTTAAGCACCATTAATTCTTTTAATTTCCTACTAAACTATATAAGGCGGAAAAACAATTATGTAATGTCCAGAAGACACGTGGTACATGTAAGTGCGGATATTGATAAAACTACTGCATCGCACTTGCATACGCCAAGGCGTCTCTTCCGATGACCTAATTGTGTACCGACCGTGCGCTAAGCGATAAGGCTAATTAAATTCAGATGCTGCAATACGTCCTACCGGTGGACCTCTTAATATTTGATATGATTTCTCCTATTTTAAATGTAGGTACATTATGTAGGTTGATATTAACGGGAGTTGGTGAATTGAAATTTTTGGAACCACTCATAATTTTGGATTTATCGTAAACATATAGTATGTTTGATGACGAAGGACGTGTAGAACGTGGGTTAATGTTGTCATTAGTATTACTGGTATTATAATCATTTTGTGAAGCTCAATGGCTGGCTTGTAATATTAATTTTTGCTCGAATTTGCAGAAACTTGACTCGTCATGCTCTGGCTGGGGTCTTCTCTTTTTTTTCCGCCCTTAGTCATCCTCCTTGTATTTTTTTTTTCTATCTCCTTTTCTGTTTTTGGTTCGGGATCGGTTAGTGTCATTATAAGCTCCGTTAGCTTCAACGTTGTACTGCTTTCTTTGTTCGTTTGCCTGCTAATAACATATCAAGAGTACTACGCACCTAATAGCCTTCTGTGGTCACATTTGTGTCCTCTCTCGGCTTCGTCTTCGTCTTCGTTCGGTGGTAAGTGCGGCAATAAATAGTTGCGCATGTGTTAATCCAGACTATGACTATGACCAGACTAGATGGTATTAGCTTCAATTATTTTTTAAGAATATTAAAGTAGTCCAAAAAGTTACGTATACTTAAATAACTTTGGACCCCAACACAGCAATATATTATTGTATCCCATTGATAGAGGGTATTGAATAATGTCCCTATTCAGTGACCTCACATTACGCTCGCTCGGGACCTTTGCCTTGAATCAAGGGCCATTAATCTTTCTTTATTGTTCTTGAAACTCTATGCCCAAAATATAAAGAATACCACGAGAAATGAACGTCCATAAAACACAGTACCAAGACGCATCTGGAATGTTATTTCATAAATGATGGGTAAGGCCTTCAAAAAGTAGGATTTTGTGCCAAAAGTAATGTAGTATAATAGTATAATAAAAGGCTAAAAGTCATATAATTAATAACTGTATGAAAACTGTTTGCTGGAATGTAAAATACATATGCAGAGCGCAATTACAGGAAAAATAAATTCAAGTTGATTCGATATGAGGGTGAAATAAAATAAGCTTCAAAATCATTTTGATTCGCGGAACCATGGGCAGTGGAACTATACCTCCCATAATGTAATAGTTAAAGTTATGTATTAAATCAGCTTTTGAGATATAACCTTGTATTAAATTTGTATATATATATATAATATAATATTTTTATTAAGCAACCGCTAGAAGTCTGCAACAGTAGCTAAACGATAAGGGGACAAGCGTCATCTGGAGGATGCACGCTAACAGGGTTGTCTACTAAGTCTGAGTCTCGGGTGGCCAGGAGTGGTTCTAAGTCAGACGAAAGGTTGTCGGGGGGGTCCAAGAGGACGTTTCTGGGCCTACGTAGTAAATGACGTATTGGGGGTGGGGCTGTGTAGTCCGCTGCCTCCCTAATAAGTGGATTAGGAAATTCTATGGCAAATCGATCCTTATATAGTGTATGTAGTATAGGCACCACCTAATCTATTGTTGCTTACTTAAATAACTCACCTGATATTCATGACAGCTAGTTAGCTAAAATTTATAATAACTACATCGTTGAGAGATTCAAAATATTTAGCTGTAACTTATTTCAAAAGTATAGTTATTTAATACTTTGTAACACTGCACTAAAAATACCAGTTACCCCATGCCAGAGATAAAGTTCGATAGATCTCAGATTTTGATCAGGAATTGGCGAATTGCCAATGAGGGAATAAGATGAACACAAAGGGAGTTTAAAATGAGGGTTTAGTTTCCAACGACTCATACCCAATTTAATTTGACACGAAACCGAAAACACGGTGTTATAAAATTGGAGCAAAAACTGTTTGTTTCTCCTTTTTGTTTCCAGTATTATTTTGAGTTTACAATTTTATTAAGTGACATCAAAAAATCTGGTCATCAATTTGACACCTATAGATATGTGATTGTTATAAGAAATGCAATATGTTCACAATAATTAAAGTTATTAAAAATTATTAAACATTCAATGATAGTAAATTATACTTAAATCTGAACCTACTTAGTGCAGGTGCTTGGTACAGTAGCATTCAGCGGTCTTACTGTTACAGGACCTATAAATAATATGTACACCCAGAAATATTTAATTTTTTTATAATCTTAGGTTTGGTTTTTGAAATATAGGCTTCAACTATTGTGTATCTTCTCTCGACAGACGCCTAGAGCATAACTCCACCACGCTATTCCAATTTTCTAATTATTTTTATTCTTTAATAACGCATTTCATTTTTCATCAAAGTAAGCCTGGTTGAGATAGGATCAAATAAGGACGGAACGTTTCAATTTTATTTTGTCGCCTCTTTAAGGACCCCATATCATGTGAGAATGCTAAAGTCTATTTCACAGTTTGCACTTATATCAAATTACATGTGAACAGTAGAGGTAGTGTAACCCACGTATAATATGGTTACAATACACATAATATTGTATTGTATACACCCAACATTTATCAGCTTTCAGATAAAACGTTATTAAATAACAAGGTATACAATCGCGTATTGTATTGTTTCACAGTCAATATAATCACCTATCAGATCTATTGCCGTTAAATTACAGGTTACGACCTGAGATTGCTCCATTGTTATTCGCCATTCTACCGGCGTTATTATTCCATATTGTTCGCCGGTATACAATGATGAACTAACTATATTTACAGTTGGAAATTGTTCGATTGTCATCTTACAAAATCAATCAAATGTATAGGTTTTCATGAAAGTGTTTGTTTTAGAGATTTTGATGGAGACATAGAACAAATTGACTGGTGTTGGTTGAAAACTCGCTGTTATGGTGTGTAAAGTCTTTTCAATACATGGACCATCAACATCACACATCACATTGAGCCAGCGTGGTGGACTTGGACTTGTACTCATCGTATTGTGAGACGAGACGCGAGCAGCAGTAGGACAGTTACAATAATGATGATGAAGTTAATTAATAATGTAGGTAATCAAAAGAGCCAACCACTTCAAAGTGAAGTGATCATTGCCGCCGATGAATATTAATTAGCAATAACAAGGGTTATCAATGTGTTTCCAGCCAAGACGGAAAACATCAGCAAACGCAGGAAAGACAAAGAAAGAAGCAAATCAGTAAATCGTTAACGCAACTGCGATCATTAGACACCAATAGACATCAATCAATATCCCGCTCTAGGACATAGTGACATAGGGACTGAGTGACATAGAAAAATGGGATAGAAATTGACTAAAGAATTAAGAAAATATTTACGCTTATGAAAACAAATAAATATTATAAAAATTAAAGCCGATATGAGATAGGTATTGCTTATGATATGACATTAGGCGTTAGCAATGAATTGTCTTCTTAGTTTTTTACATTTTTTTGGTATCCATTTTATAATTGGTGTATGTACTTTGCGATGTTAAGTTTTAACTTTCATTCAGTTTTAATTGATTTTTAGACTAAATAAATGGTTCGTTTGGATTTTATTTAAAATATGGGAAAAGTAACTCAATTTTTTTTAACTAAAACTGTGTAATAAAATATGTGTCTGTATGAAAAATTGCTCAATCGGTTTTTAAATCATGTGGGGATAAAATATGGGCGAGGCTGCATTTGAGCGCATTGCCGAGGCACGATTTGCATTTAAAGTGCTTATCTATGATAGCAGTTTGAGAATGAAACATGTTGAGTAAAAGACCGTAAATTTTGGAATATAACTTCCAGCAAACCAGATATGATAGTCTCGAACAGGGGTCTTGGGTTCAAATCCTCCGCGTACCTCTAATTATCAAAAAGTTATTTATGTATTACAAGTTAACTATCACTTGCTTCGGTGAACTATAAACATCAAGAGGAAACTTGCACTCTTGTGGTTCCCCTTCAAAGTTCAAACTTCGCAAAGAGGTGTGAAATCTACCAATCCACTACACACAAGGCCAATGGCTTGGACCCCTAGAGGAGACCCGAGCCCAATAGTGGAACAGTAATGGGTTGCATTGATGAATGAGGACGCCAAGGATTATGGGGATTTTCATATTTATTGAATTTTACCCAAAATAATAAAAATATAGAAAATATTTTTGTTATATTTTTATGAATATATGTATTTCTAAAATATGAAATATAAGTGCCCGGATTCAATACCGCCCATGCGAATATTTGTGATACTTATGAACGTCAAATATAGAAACCTTGGAAGATGTTTC
>DWJZ01009884.1:0-10445 GCA_018249125.1 Asbolis capucinus
TGTTCTGTGTGTCTGGGTGTGTAATAGAAATATCTATTTAAGTATGTATTTAAAAGTATATACGTATGTTTATCTGTGATCTTATCACCATAGTACAAGCGAACGCTTAGTTTGGGGTCGGATGGCCGTGTGTGAGTTGTCCAAAGATATTTATTTATTCAAGAATGCTAAATATATTGAAGAACTAAAAATATAGACCTGAAGCCAATGCGTTGAGTCATATAATAACGACAGGAGCGATCAATCTTACTTAATTTAGAGAATAGATAGAGTATAGCCCAAATCATGCATTACATCATGGCCAGATGACAATATTATACTTTCGGCCTACGAGTTGTTCGGCGGCGAGCGATTAGTGTGTGGGAGGCGAAACAAATAGAACGAATGATAAAAAATGTTTGTATGCACAATTTGTCCAATGGAAAGTAATTTTGAATGAATGATGTTTTGTGTAAAGTTAACAGAAACTACATTTACATATTCAGGAAGTTGGAAAGTAGCACTTCGTTTACAATAATGACGAGTTTTGTTTGAGAGAAATATTATAATTTGTAAAGATGTAAGAGATTTTAGAAAAAAATGTAGCTGTAACTATTCAAAGCGTAATACTAGCGAAATAGCCAGATATTTACACTGGAAAAAGTGTAATTATAATACAACGAAAAGATATATAGACAAAATAAAAATGATAAGTAGATTTCATGTTAATTCTACCAACATGTTCAAATTCTAAATATAATTACATAAAGTCATTACTATTTTGGACTGAATAATTTTATGTTTACAACTAGAAAGTTAGAAAACAGTGACGCGATCGTAGTGTTCATTAAAAATCATGAATGTTTGCCCACTCAATTATGTTCAGGGAAAATCACCAACCGGCTCTCTTTAATTGTGAGAACTCGAACGTAAGAAAAATATAACAATTTGGTATCGTTAAAAATAACCGAAAGCCCAAATATTAGTGGAAATGTTTTTATAATTACAATTGTAGAGCGGACGACATAGTTTACTCGACACCTTTAATGTGAGAGAATACCACGAGCCTGTTAGACCTGCTCTCAGCTTTGGAACTTTGATTTATTGTTTTCAAAAGTATTGTTCTGTTACTGGAGACATTTTAACTGTTAATGAATTATGAAGTTATGAATAACATAGTTATATAGCGCAGCTATTAGTAATAATAGCAAAAGTGTAATCTTTTGCTTGTTTTATTTTCTATACCACTAAACGTGCTTCGTTTGGGAGTTTGAAGCTCTTTATGTCGACAATGCATTTGCGATAATAGGAACCTATCATGCGACTCGATTGTTTGTTCAATTCAATAAAAGATCAGATTAATGAAGAAACTTAAGTTCCCTGCTTCAGTCTAAATAGAAAAGTTTGTTTCAATCAGGATCAATGTAAAACAAAACACCAAAAATTTCCTATCGCATTAGTTGTAAACAAAGATGAAGCACTGCCAATACAAAGGACCTCAATCGGACCGTTCGGTATTAATTTGCGTCCTTTCATTGGTTCATCAATACAATTTAATAAATTTAGGATAGCTCAATCAAAGTTTGTGAATTTAATTTTGTTTATTCGGTGACAATGGTTTGTATAGGTCGAATCTCTTGGGACTGTTTTTCGAATCCCCTTTACAACGTGGTGTAAAGTCCCTGAAAACGTGGTATTTCTATACCAATAAAGTATTATTACTTCTTATAATAACATTAATGTATTTAAAATTCTAAAAAGTCGGACAACTCCAACTTTTTATTCCACTACATTATTTGCACACATTTGCATACTAAGTACATAATAGAAGATGTAATGTTGAAATGAATTCGTCATAAAATAATAATTATTTATTCTAGAATGTTGAACAATAAAAGTGTGTTATTTTTCATAGGCGTTCAGCCTCGATGGCCAGTGTTCACAGATCGAATCAGCCTTATAAGTAGCAATTAAAACATCCGATTCATTCACTAACTCTAATGCAACAAAGAACTGCTTATCTATTGAAACCATCACCGTCAAAAATTGTTTAACCCGCAGATTAGACGGATCTCACGGGTCCAACGGTACTCGCTAATGTTTCAATGAGTTAATACGATTTACTGAGCCAAAAATTTCATGTTTTAGTCTTTTATGAATATTAACATCAACATTACTTTTCATTGTTTCAACATCTTGGCCTGCTATTTGATATTCAACTCTTGGACGTTGTGTTACGGTTTGATATTGAATGTTATATTGTCTAGTTATAAAGTTCTCAGTGCAGAAATAAAATAAGAAATATGTGCCTATATTGAGTACTGTGCTTTCTGCAACTTTTGTAGCCTGCTTTGAATGCTTTCGTTTGTTTGAGCCGAACTAATTCTTGTTATGGGATTGTTCGTCATTAGTTTTCTCCATGTAAGTCTTAACAGTTTTCAGTTCTTTTCATTTTGTTTAGTTAAAACGATTAAATGAATTTTGGGCAGTCATTACTATCAGAAATCATCAAAGAGTCGGCAATTGAAATATGAAAAATAAGAAATTAGTAATTGATATACTGAAAACTAGCATGACATAGACAGCGTTAAGCATTTTGGAATTTCTTTTGTAAATTTAACAATTCTCATTGAAAACCCCAAAATATTTATAATAGTTATATCAGTTACGTATATAGTTATTCTAAAATCATTTTTCTGAAACACTGTACAAAGTTTAAAATTCCAAAGTTTGTCACTAGGTAAATTTGTTAGACTCGACCCAATGTTGTGAACTGAATTAGAACGCCATTTTCTTTCCCTATTTACATATTTCTACTAAATAGATACTACTTTCAGAATTGGCTCCACACAAGGTAGCTCCTAAATAGGTAACGATACAGTCATGAAATTTTATTTAATGTTTATTCCTTTTTTTTAATATCAAGATCTCCATCAATGTTCTCGAAGGTGTGTGAATTTCACGAATCCGAACTTTTTTAGTGTGGTGGACTATGGTCTGTTTGTGAGTGAAGACCCGAGCCCAGCAGTGGGACAGTTGTAGATTCTAATGGTGATTAACGATGAATCATATAAGTCTTTCAAGAGAGCTTATTTCTTAAATAAAAACCATGAGTTAATTTCACTGTAATTACATATAGTTCTAATTATAATGACCTTAATAAATCCAGCTAAGATAGAAGGATTAGAACATGAAGCACCTGAATAAAAAAGCTATTATTTATGCTTGGCATGACGATCAAAGCACACGTGTCGCTCTCACCAAAATAACGTTTTTCACCATTATTCCGAGCTCTTTTATTGTGATTTAGAAACGGATGCGTTCGCTCATTGAAATTCACAGGCGTTATCTGATTTCATCTTTATGTATCATATTAATTGGCTATTCCACATCGGTCTTAATTAACAGTAATTTTTATTTCGGCTTTACGATTTTCGGATTATCTTTCCGCGCGCAAATAACTGTTTGGGCGCCTCTGTGGAACAGTTACTTTTCACTGTTAACAACGAGTATTGTTGTAGTTCACACGTTATTTTACGTTATTTTTTGAGACATATGTATATAAAATATTTTCATTTTAATTGGGCACTGCTTCTACCTTAGACACAACTACTAATTGCGTTTGTTTGAACGCGCTTATCTCAGGAACTATTGGTCAGATTTGTAAAAATATGTTTGTGTTAAATAACCTATTTACATAGAAAACGTCTAGGACATTTTTTAGCCTGGTAAACAGGTTCATTTTCCGAGATAATAGGTAAAAATTAAACAATTATTTGACAGAAAAATGCCTGCCAGATCAGCTTGTTATAAATAAACCCTTAATGCATGACACGCTCTTTAGCTACAGGTTTACGTAGTATAAACAATTTAATGTTACAAAAATACCACCCGAGAAAAAACGTTTATCTGTCAGATGACTGCTTTCGGCATCAAACTTAGGCCCCGTCGTGTTATTATCTATCAACGAGACGACAAAACCAGGGTCGTCAGTTAGTTTCCTTAAACATTTTCACAACATTAAAACCTCGGCAACGACGTGCTGGTATATTATTCACATATTTATTGACTGCTCGAGATACGAATTTTGTATCGATATTTCGAGTCGGTTTCATAAATCACTATCACTGCTCGACTAGATAGTAACATACAAAAAACATATCGAGTTTCCGTTCAACACTAAAATATACAAAGAGCTCGATAACTTTAAAATCATATATAAATTCAATTGTCTGCATGAACCCGCAATAGACGCTAAAAAAACGCTCGTCATTGCCCAAACCCTGCGACTGCCACCAAGAAAAATTAACGCACTCAGTAAGGGTTGGGTCCCCCAGACCCCGTATTATACGGGGAGCGGTCACTAATTAATGGAAAAGGATTAAATTCGTACGGAATTGAAATAAAATAAATATGATGAAGCACGGGTCTCCTTGGCCAAGAGGGCTTCGGGGGTTTTTTGTTGGTTCCCCTGTCGATATGTACGCGACTTGTTAATTAATTTGGGTTTTCTTTGCAGAGATAAGTTATCTCGCTTAATTTATGTTGTATTTATGTTAACGTGAATAGGTGAATGTGGGTGAATAATGCTTCTTTAAGTCTAGATGTTATTTCCTTACGAATTATCTGGAACCTGTCTGTAGTTTGAGTGTAAAAATTAATGATATTTGGTTTTTTTCCTAATGTTTACGTGGCATTGAATTAGTTAATGATAGACATTGACTAGTTAAAAATACAGCTACGACAAACTTACTATTATATTACAAAAATAACACAAAATATACTTCATGATTGATTAATGTTACAGAACAGAGGTAGTGCCAAAATACAGGAAATTCTACTAATACTTTAAATGTAAGGATGGATTGGATGGATGGATGGATTGGATGGATGAATTGGATGGATAAATTGGATGGACAGATTGCATGGATAGATTGGATGTATGGAGTGGATGGATTGGATGTATTGGATGGATGAATGGATGGATTGAATGGATGGATTGGATGAATGGATGTTTGTTACTCTTTCACGCAAAATCTTAACCGATTTTGATGAAATTTGACACATAGATATATTGCACTTTGCAATTGCAAGTAACACATAGGTTACTGTTCTACCACGCGGGAGAAGCCGCGGACAGACACTAGTACTCCATATAAAAATACACTTCATATAAAGGATGAAAGGGTTTAAATACTTTTTATCAATCGAAGTGAGTGAAAATCAGTAGAAGCTTACAGGATTTGACAACGGTCTGGTGAGCATTGTGTGCATTGTGCGAAACGTGTGGAACTGGGCAGCTCAGGGGGTTTCTCGAAGACCCCGCGCGAAAGAAGGGTTAATTTTGGACGAATCGAAGCTCTATTATAACCCGATTCATATAACTGTTATAAAAGTCTGTTACGCTTTTGCACCTTAAACCCTGAATCGAATTTAATGAAAATTAGTATATTGATAGTCTAGGACTATAGGTTACTATTTATTGTATAAATAGGCTTAAATGGGCTGAAAATGGGAATGAGTGGGGGGAGATTCGTCTTCAAAAACTCACGATATTTTGTACTTCTGTAGTTTGTAATATGCTTGTGAAATGACTTGTCCTTGCTTTTTTGAAACTTGAATCTGTAGGTGGATAAAATAAAATAGTGGTGTATATTACGTGGACGTAGTTTCGGAAAAAAACTGCAATCAAAGTACGATATATTTAAGATGTACTTTCACCAATCAAAATCTCGCAACATGATACCCCAATTTGCTTTGAAACGACTTGCTTAAAAACATTTGGTCTAGTCTGTATAATTAATGTTCTTATCACAGATGCGAGCAATTCATCAAGAATCAAACGCAAGTGGCGGCTGAACAATGCGTGCGAACCGAAAGCGATCCGATAGCGATCAGACAGCGATTCGATAGCGATCTAAATGAACGTCCACGGTGATCTCTTCCTGATTGATTGCGGGGCGTGATTGCCTGAGCAAATGTTACCGTTACTAAAGGAGTTGTTTAATGTTTTGTTTGTTAATTATATCTTAGATCGCAGAGTTTGATGCGCTTCTCCTTAATGGTCTGCGGTACATAGACTTTGGATTTGGTGCCAGTATTTCCTGTCACAATGTGAAGGGTACGGATTAATGATTGTCTCGTGTACATTTCAGAACGAGAGCTCTATGAGGAAATGTTAGGTTGTTTTTTCGATATTTTTCTTCACTGTATTAGTAATGAGGTTTTCAGAGTATAGGTTTAGGCGAAAGTAACTCTGTCTGTTAAATTTTCACGCTTAAACTGAAGCGATTTTGATGAAACTCGGTACAGAAATCGGTTCATTGGGAATACCAGACCCTATATATTAATTCTGAACAAAATATAAAAGCAAATAGTTCACTAATGATAATGTTTTAGAATTACGATTTTTTAGAATGAACCTAAAAAAAATTTGCAAACATTAAAGTGGGATTTATTTTAACGTTACTTTTTTGGGCTCTAACGGGTACTCACGATTATAACTTTTACCTATATTTCGATTCAGTTGCATGGGTCTTGGGTAAGACAAGAATTAGGTATAGTAATCGAGAGTACCCTTTTAAAATGTTTAATATCCACGACGTGTCGTGAAAATATCACATCATATTTTCAGTATTTTTTTTTCAAATCTTATTCACGATTTATTCACAATACATTTACTTAATGAGATTGTTATTACTGATAAGTTCATTAATCGCCTATATTAGCACATTACATGATGCAAAAGCCATGAATAATGTTAATGAGTGCATGCGTTTGTATGAAAAACTATCGAACAAAATACGGCATTAAACGCATTTGTTTTCAGTATCTGACACGGCTGTTTAGTAGTTCTGGCCAGTTGCCAGAAGAAAAAATAAAATCTTTGATTATTTCGCTTTTACTACTAATATAGGTCTATTTATAAACGCTATCAAAGTTGGCAAAAATTGCTTGTTATTATGGTAGTAAAGAATGGAATTTCAAAAAGTTTTTGCGTGACCTGATCGAGATGAATTTTACTAAGAAATATATGTTAATGCTTGAAATCCGTTAAAGAAACTTGCCAAAATGTATAAAGCATTTGTATAGGAAATAACAAAAGAAAAAACTTTAATATGTCAATGAATAATATTGAAGTAAAGCAAACCAATTTCGAAAATGAAACGTCACTACAAAGTCAAACCATTGCGAGAATTAACGAAAACACACGAAATTTCAAATGTGGAACGCCCGTACCAATCGGATTATCGTTCTACATGTACTCGTATAAAAGACGAAAATTCGCGCGAGGTCTTACCCCTTCCGCCCGCCCCCCCCACGGGGGTAGGGGGAACCTAATGGCAGCACTCGGATTCATTAGTAAATTAGAAAGCGGATGAGTCCAAAGTTACGAAAATTCAATATCTAATAATGATTAGCTCCGCTCCTAATACCTGCCTATTTCCAATAGCTACAAAGCGCCCTGTTTGAATTTGTCAATCAGAGTTTGAGTTCGTTTCGAAATTCGAAATTGAATTATCTAGTTTTCGATCGACTGTTTGTTGATACTCGTTCCGTTTTGTTTGCCATCTACCTGACTTCGGATCACGCTTCGCGGATTTTGTTTTGTGTATTCGAAATTCGAACGTATTGGGAGCGGTTTGAAAGTTTTGTTTGAAATTCGTGTGGTTTGTGCAACATTTGAATTTATGGAATTGTTCGAGTGAGAAGATTTATTCTGTTATTGCTTCTGAGCATATATTTTTAATTATGTTAATTAACTGGTAGTTTGAACCTTGGTTCCAATATGAAACCGCGTCATCATTTGCTTGAATAAACATGAACAAATCTGCATACTTAACTCTACCCGTACCGCTCTTAATTGTTATCAAACTATACTTGGTCAATACGTAGTGGACTATGGCCTCCCGAATACATCGCGAGTGAAGACCCGAGCCCAACAGTGGGACATGATACGTAGATAATACAGTATTTCATACATATAATCTTTACTAGTGGGCGTTCATAAAAAATATATAATTTTTTTAATAAGTAACATTTCACATATTTTCAGCGCTTGAATATTATTCTATGTCGGGCTGTCGAAACGTGTTTCCTTTGCCTTGTCTACGGGAATTTCAAAAATAAAACTCGGAGGTAATTCGATGCCAGGGGCAAATTAAAACTGACATTGAGAGATTAAGACCCATCTCGAGTGGTATCGACTGGAGGGATTAGACAAACGTTATTTTTTAATATCGTCCAATTTCTCGTAATTTGATTAAGCACTTCTTATCTTTATTTTCGGAACATCACTTTTTTAACGCTCTTTAGTAACCTTGAAAACGCGCGAAATAAGCTTGGTTTAATTGAAATTGAAAAAAAAAATTCGAATGGAAAAACATCGTAAGTCATTTTTTGGTAATTTTTAGTTGCTAGTGTCACGTTTGAAAGTTGGTCTCTCGAATGGTCCCGGGTCCAAATGTGGCGCGCAACTCTGATCATCAAAGTATAACTCTGATCTGCGCGCAACTCTGATCATCAAATTAAGTAAAACATATTACAGCTTATTTATCACTTAATACGGTGATGGAAAACATTGTGAGAAAACCTGCTACTGAAAGATTCCCATAAAGTTCTCAAAAGTGTGTGAAGTCTATCCGCACTTGGCCAGCGTGGTGGACTATGGTCTGTACCCTTCACATTGTGAGTGAAGCTGGCCCAGTGTTTGCAGTTATGTTTTACAACGAACTATACTCATACTATATACTAATTACAACGATAATAAATTCAGGATAATATATATGAGTAATTTTTCATCCATAATCTCTATCAATGCGAATTTGTCGTTTCGTAAGACTATCCCATCAGGCCTACTACTAAATATCGACGACCGAAAACAAAAAGGGCGTATTTCATTACCGTAACTCACTCTTTTTAGAAAGCGCTTCCACCTCCATTTTCTATAAAAGGCTGAACTTTTATGAGCTATTGTAAAAAGATACGCCTTTTTTGTTTTCGGTCGTCGATATCTAGAAGTATATATATTCGTCGTTCTATCGCACCCTTAACAATATAAGGGTTTAAAAAATTTTGTATTTTTTGTTAAATAAAAATTGATTTTAAATACTAAGACTACAAAATAAAATGAATTTCCAGTTAGCGCTGACAGAAAGAAGGACAATATTGACTTTATGAATTAATACGCATTAAAAAAAAAGCTGTTGCTGTATCGAGAATCTTAAAACGCAATTACACAAAAACCCACTTTTTTGGGTTGTGACCTTATTACTAAGGATACGATATATTACAAGTTTTCTTAAAAGTGGAATGTATGAAGATGAAACGTCTGTATTTATTTATATAGGCTTGTACCAATAAATATTTGAACGTTCAAAATCGTAGTCGAACACGAGGGGAGAGTCCAGACAAAGGACACAATACAACTTAAAATATAGATATAGCCGCGTGCTTTGCTAGAGTTACATGTGATCAAATTATATGAATTGACCGAGCAGTGCTAGGTTCGATTCCTGGCCGAGATAAATATTTATGTATGTATTTTTGTTTGTTTATGAACCGAAAGATATGTATACTGTATACCATTCAGTATGCAGATATCAGGTATAAGTAACTTTGTTTTCCCAGGGTAAAATGTATTAAGTACAATGCACCTAAAATACTTCCACTTACTTTACTTCTTTAGTTATCTACTAATTTAACTTTATTTTCTGGCAAAACATTAGACCAATCCACCTTAAAGTAGCACGGGCAATGTGCAACCTTGAACTAAATTATGTAGATCCTTTTTTAAATTTAACTTTTCGTCTTTAATAACCTCTAAACCAGCTAGTATCGTATCTGTCGATGCTGATATTACCAACATAAATAAAAAATGTGAGTAAAGGAGGCTTTAACACGGGGTTTATTAAAAACTCAATGTAGATACAGATTATATTAAGGCTTTCAGAGATCTTCCTCAAACTCGACACCACCTGATTCACTGGCGTGGGGTGGCCAGGCTGCAACTGTGGGATAGTCTTGAGAATTATTTATTACTAGCAACTACCCGCGCATCGCGAAGCTAAGTGATATATGTATATACGTAGGCTTTTTTAAATTCAAAAGTCAAAAGTCAAAGTCAAAATATTTTATTTAATCATCGAGCTCACTTAATGAAATTATACATATTTTATTATCAGATTTCAATAAAACGCAAAATTAATCCAGACTTGTTAATTTTTTTATACAATATTGAAAACCTAATTCAAATCGGAACCGCTAAGTCTGACATTAGTGCCCGTTGCACAGTTTCAGATTTGCTTGATGTATAATGATGATCATATTAAGGTTCTGTGATTAAAATAATGTTTCTTGCCTTTGTTGACAGGCCGGTTGGTCTAGTGATTAGTGAACCTGACTACTACACCGGAGGTCGTGAGTTCGATTCCCACCCAGGTCAAACTTTTCTGTGATGAGCAGGA
>DWJZ01009885.1:0-10445 GCA_018249125.1 Asbolis capucinus
ACTCGGTGCAAATTTGATCTGGAATATTTAACAAACCGTTACCTAACAACCTATGACAAACAGGAGAATTAAACTTTTTGTTGTTTTATCAGTTGTTAACTTTCTTGTCTCATTACATTTTAAAACTTTTACTAGTAAATCATGCTATTAGCTTGGTGACAGGTGCATAAAGTATGTATGTTAAAACAAAAATTAATAAATTATAAAAGTATTAAACAAAATACTTCAATATGTTGAAAGGTTGTTAACTCTTGATGAAATTAAGGATATCAGAATATAAATGAATGTATGTATGGATGAATTTGTGAATGATGTTATGTGTTGTAATTTTTTTGTGTGACAGGTATGATACATTTATTTGTAGTTTGTATTTGTTCTTTAATCAATACTTAGTTAAATAACAAATTTTCAAAAGTATAATGAGTAGTTTAGTGGAAAAAACCTCATATATGTAAGTTGGTGAAAACCCTACAAAAGATTTTTTATGATTTGTTTATATTTATTCCGGATTGTAGTTGCACCACGTAGATGCACAAACGTTGTTCAAAAGGGGTGGAAAAAAATAATGTCCGCCTGGCACACGTTGATATACTACCGAATTATGAAAAGTTTAAAAAACATTCTACGTTCCCATCACACCCATTGTAACATTGGTTAAAGAAAAATTTGATTGTTTGTATGTGGAGAATACGCTCGAAACTAATGAACTGATTTGAAAAGTTCTTTTTCCATTCGATTCCTACATTCTTCTGAATGAAACAGGCTGTAGAATATTTTCAAAAACGTTAGATTTGTATGAAAACTTTGTTAATGTAACCCAAAATGTGAAACATCCTTATATCGCGTACGCTGCGGAAATTATTGACAATAGAGCAAAGTGATGTACTACAGTTTTATAGACGACATCAATATCTAGAAATAAGTCCACGTCACCATATATCTTACTGTTAAATTTATGACACAATACCTACTTTTGTCTGATAACTGCTTCTTCTGAAACGAAGCAGTTTCTAGTAATAAATCATTTGATTACACTTCGATGTCTCAACGATGTACCGCGCCCCCTATTGCCTCGTCTTTCCTGTGTGTGAGTCCGACAGGCAACGCGTTAATATCACCCCATTCTGGTGTTGCCACGGTCCATGGGCGGTGATCACTTGCCATCAGGACGTTTGTCTACTTACAGGCTAAAACCTCACAAATGCTCAACTTTTTCTTCCACTCATTCCGAGTAAATGAAATTCTGTATGTCTGATGCATCACCATAATTACAGCCGATGGGTCTGTTTCAATACAAAAACGTTAACCTTCCGCCAGTCGAGTAGAAAGACAACTCGAGGAGTCAGGCCCTACGGAAAAACGCTACAAAGGCCAAATTCGTTGCAGCTTACTTATACCAATAGCCCTTGCTTTTTGCATTGTTATTTTTCAGTTTTTGTAGCCATCGGATAGAGGACGCTTGTAGCAAAGGGCCGTCCTATAAGAAAGACCTGCGTTATAGAAATCCAAACTGATTAACTAGACCTCGGGTCGTCAACCATTCTTTATGAGGGCCACAAATGTTATAAGGGTATTGGTGCGGGGTACGTTTTGTGTCGTCATGGCGGAGACAAGAAATGCCAAGTTAAGTCGTTTAAATGGAGTCTGTGTGGCATTTTGGCCTGATGTGACCCTTCCCTGTCTAGTATTGAGGACCCTTTTACTACGTACTCTGATATTTTGCATTTTGAACTCATATCGTAACACCGCCATCTAGCGTCAATCAAATCAACGAACTGGTTTCACAAACACTACAAAGAGCGCTTCTAGTACCCGTTTCATGTAACCGATCAATGTCTACCGCGCTATTAAAAGGAAGGAACCCAAATTTGTAAAATAATTCAGGATCGATTTTAGAATTCTGTTGTGGAAGGGTATAAAGCTTGTGACCGCCAAGAAATAAAAAAGAGTTCGGCATTTATTTAATATTATTATTTTTACAGATTGTAAGGCCCAGGATATCTCGATCAAGAATTCTGTTGCTTCTCTCAAAGCAGTTCAAATAGGACTTACATATTTGATTGTAACGCCAACAAGTGATTAGATATTATGTTGAAATGAAACCGAGTTCAAACCAACAGATGATTGCTAATATGCGGGGTCTCTAAAAGGGACCTATTTAAAGAAATGAATATATTGACATTTTAATTTCTATTAGCTGACCAGGCGAACTTCGTACCGTAAGACTATTTCTTTAATTTTTTTACCTTTTAAATCTTTACTGACTTTTAAAACTTCAGAAAATACTTCAAAACCAAAATT
This sequence comes from Asbolis capucinus, assembly GCA_018249125.1. NCBI lineage: Eukaryota > Metazoa > Arthropoda > Insecta > Lepidoptera > Hesperiidae > Asbolis > Asbolis capucinus. The sequence continues at coordinate 2,302 of DWJZ01009885.1, forward strand.
AGCAATTTAGTTACAGTATCGCAAAAAAACCTAGATCCCGACTACAGCGACATCTGCCGGGCTGATTTATAATTCTAAACCATTTAGCGCGCTACTCAAACACAAAAAAAACATTCTCTCATTACTAGATGGCGTTGTTCTATTTTCTGAATCGCGCTTATGATATAACTTTCCTGATCATTATAATATTTATGACGCGCAACAAGCGCAAAACAAGAAAGGCATAACCCACCAAGAACAGTTCAGATAATAATCGTCCCATCAGCCTCCTTAAAGCGATGGGCAAAATACTCGAAAGTCATTCTGTCGCGGCTGAGGACTCGTTCCTTTCAAAGGGTGGACCACGTCGAATCATAGCGCATAAATTCGGCTTTCTGCCCAAACACTTGCCCTCAGCAAATACACCGCATTGTGGAGTACATCCTAAGCAGTTTCTATTCAGGGCGGGAAAAAACTAGCAGTTTTCTTTGATGTCGCAAAGGCTTTCGATTAAGTCTAGCACGCTGGCTTCATATATAAATTACACAGCCTTGGCCTTCCAGACCGGTTTGTTAACATTGAAGCTTCCTACCTTCGGGATAGAACCTTTCGTTTCCGACACGAAGGCTCTATCTCCACACCACGTCCCATAGCGGCTGGAGTCTATATATTAATACGTGAAATTTAGCACAGTTACCACGGAGACGGAGCACAGACAGCTACTACATTACATGAATATACACTGAAAATACGTTAAATTAGAAAATAAAAACATTTTTCACACTGATGCCTGTTAATTTCATTACTATCATCGACAAATTTATTTAAACCGCAGACAGGTGTGGTAAAAATAAAACAATCAAGACAGCCTTTAACCGAAGTTATATTTCTATAATACAGTGAATAAAAATGGGTTCTAAAACAGATTAACTAATACATAATATATATTAAAACATGAATAGTGTGAAAACAAAAAAATATCTTATTCGTAACTACGAGCCATATTTTATATATATATCTATTTTGAGTAGTTCTTATGACAATGTTACTAAAAATTTTATTTATCCTCGATATATTCTTATACCTTGATTTAAAATGCAACATTCGGTTTATATACCTTATTAGGGCTATCGAGATAACCTACTAGAACCTTGGTTTCTGGAAAAACATTAGACCAATCGACCTTATATTGAAAACTCGCGGGATCGAACAATAGCACAATTGGTGCCTAAAAATCGACTGATCTGTTTCTGGCAACGCATTAGACCAGTCGACCTTATATTAGACAATGTTATGCAATTTTGAATCAACTTCTCTCTCTTACTTCTGTATTGACTGAATCGTAGGTTAATATGAAATTTCTTGTAGGATATATCTTGAGGCAGACCAGCGGAACAAAATGCCACGTCTGTTCATAATTCCCGTATGCATCATGGGCCATAGTGGCCCAACTTCCTTGTCGGAACAAGACATAAATATGACACATTATGCTATATATATTTAAATATATTCCGTGGTAAATTTGAAATTATTGAATATTATGACAACTAGGAAAAAAAAGGGTATTTTTCGCAACTTATGTCTTGTTACAACAATATTTTGTCGATAAAGTCAACATGGTAGACACATTCAGAACTAATGTTACACCGTGTTTCATACACAAACAAACAAACAACAATACATTTTAACATACATTAAAGTTTATACAATCAGTTGAGACATTCGAATTATACGCAATACATACATACATTTTAAAGAACAAAATCCATTTCTTATTCTATGTTCATATTAGAATAGGTATGTATTGAAGTCCGCCACGCTGGCCCAGTGCGGATAAACTTCACATACCTTTGAAAACTTTATGGAGAATTCTCAGAAACGGGTTTTTTCACGTTTTCCTTCACCGTAGCAAGTAATAACGAACAACGAACTTATAATACGCACATAACTTTGTAAATAAGATGTGCGCGCAGGAATCGAACCCAGGGTCTCCCGCCCTAAAGACCAACGATCAAACCACTAGGCTATCACTGTCTAGGATTAGTACTTACAATGTTCACTATGCTATATTACGGGTACTCACGATATATGAATTCCACGCTATATTTCGATCCAGTTGCATGGACCATGGTCACGGCTGAACAGCGGTTGCGATGAGAAACTTTTGACAGGATGACACTTGACACTGACACACGCTCGAAAAACATACCGTGAGTACCCGTTATATAGAATAACGCACAGAGTTCACGATAAATAGAGTTGTCTATCAATAATATTAATTTAATCTATTTTTTTCATCTGTACAAATCTTGTAAACAATCCAGTATATGACAATGTTATAAAACAGTCACATTACATGTTTAACACATACAAATATATATATATATATATATCATAATATCTTGGGCCGTAACATCTTCCCAATATCACAATACTCGAGATTTGTAAAAAAATAGCTATAAAAAACGTATTACCCAATTACTTTTTCATTTTAACACTAATTGTTTACAAAGTATTGTCAAGAGAAAAACGAATATAATGTTACAGTGTACAACCAGACGAATGTCTCAGAAAAATTCCGAATCGACTAACAATTAAGTATTTAATGATATTTTCCTAACAAATTTGCACAGTCTACACAAGACCGCCTTCAAATTTAAAAACGAAAATCAGAAGTTGGACAAAGTAAAGTGACATTGCTTCAATGCAATCCCACTTCTGATTCATAAAGCAAACTGCACATAAAATCCTCTCTACATACACACAATTGTTCTAACTCAACACGGTGCAACAAAACCCATTCGGGATCACATTCATCACAACAATGTTCATCATCTTCACCATCACCCGGGTCATCACTCATCACCAACGCCCGTATTAAAACCTATCTCAGCCTGAGAGCGCGACTTGGAGAGCATTTTTTGCTTGAGATCTATCTTCAATCCATTAACGGACACTACTGAGCAGGAGTCTTCTCATCACCGAGTAACCTCTCGATGCTGTACTACCTCCTCAGTGCGGGTTGGTGGAGGGGTTAGTGGCCAATTCAAGAATTGGAAGTTATATGTTTTTGGCCTCCTTGGCTCAACAATTGTTATCAAACGACAAAAACCCTGACCAATGGTTCTACGTACCTTCCGAAGCACGGAAACCCCCCAAGTTTTATTGCCATTACTGGTCCTTGTTTCTGGTCCATTACTGGTTTGATTCTTGCAACAAGCCACTAACTCCCAATTTCCATCTTTTCCCTGAGATCAGTTTAACAAAATCAACTCTTGAGATCGCGCTCCTCAACTGAGATCGGTCAATAACGCTGTAACACAAACTCCTACACGACTGTCAACTTTAATTTCTACTTCCCAAACATTATTCTCACTATATACCTTAAACGTAAGCGTTGGTGTGCGACAAGTTATATTTTTATATAATATTTTTTTATTTTTAGTTAAACACTTTTCAATAATAATTTTAAATTAAATCATTTGGGTCTTTAACAATCTAACTCGCGGTATAGAATCTTTCGATGCCACCATCTAAAATTCCATTGAATTCGTAAAAAAACTCATCAAACTCCATACAACGCCAACAGCGCTCACTACGTTCGACGTCATTATTTGTATTCAAATTGACTATATTAATTTAAATCAAAAATACATTTGAAAATATCATTTAATACACCCAAAATACTATTTTCCAGAATTAAAAAAAAATCATTTTAAATATTTAAAAAAAAAAAACATCACTGAAATAAGATTTTATGATTCATACAAAATAGAAGTACCTGTTGCAAAAATCAACGAAATAAAAAACCGGCTGACATCGAAAGATCTCTTTAAATCGCTTTGTGAGAGTGCAGAGTGTAATATACGAGCGTATAGAAGCCAGTGACTGTGAGCCCCGCCCCCCGCCCCCCACTCGCAGTGTGACCTAATAATCGTCAATATCATATAAGTTGTCTATCTCCTCGTCGTCCAGCTGCATCGATTGGAAGTCCACCTTGTAGCGGAGGAGACCTGGAAATAACAAGGTTTTATTACTAAAATGCTGCCTTGAGGAGTTTTTATGACAGGCCAAATATATTTTTATTAAAGATTGCTGTATATTTCTTTATTATCAACTTGCTACATTAAAATAAAGATTTAAAGTTCTATAAGATGCAAAAAGGATATTTTTAAAACAATTTATAACATTTTTTTCTGACCTTAGTCTATTTGCATATTTTCAATATTTATATCAAATATATCGCGTTAATGTGCTTTTAAATATAAAGGCGCCCACGGTATGTTTTACCGACAAGCATTTACCGCCACTGTGTTACAATAATGTGGTAGATGAGACGGTATCGTGCGTTAGCTAAATTTAAAATCTATATTATACTTTGTCCATAATTGCCTGGCACCTCATTATCAGCACAGATAAATAGAGAAATTGGTGCACACCGTGGGAAGTCACTGAAGTCAACAATTTTGAATGTAGTTCCATGCAAATAAAAAAAACCAACACAAAACACTAAGATCACATTACCTCCAATCCAGTTTGCATAAAAAAATTATACCAATCATTAATATCGAACATGAACATGGTAATATTATCATTATATTAAAATCATTTTTGTACTATTTTTTAACACACACAAAAAAAAATTATACAACTTTTCAAAAAGCTTATAATATGAATGTGTTTGTATAATTAAACTGAAAATGGATGACCATGTCTAACCCAAAACATCAAAAACAAAAAAAAATACCAATTAAAACAATAAATTCCAATCACACAACAATGAAGATTTAGTGACAAAAATTGCGTATACGAAGAAACCCAACCTCTGTACCGAAAAAAAATGTGTCTTTAATATATTCAGATTTTTAATTATTATGTTGATTATTAGACAAATGATTTTTTTCGACTTAATCCAACCTCTAAGAATACTGTCACAACGAAATAAACTGTAAAATCTTTTTAACGATTAACTCCCTATAAAGTAGAAACGCGCATACCTTAGTTGCTTTACGTTAAAACCCACACATTGTTCATCCACTCCATATAATGATAACTCAGTCACTCGAAAAATTCTCAGTCCCTTGATTTTCGTTATAAAGAGTTAAGCTTGTGTTTCAAAATGATATTTGGAGCATGTTTTATTTCTTTTTCTTATCCTCTAGACTACGTTAGCAAAAGCGTGACGTAAAATTTGTCGCTAAATCTAATAACTAACCCACACAAACATACGCACTCACATGCATTTCATTTGTATTCGTCAATTTTAAATTACCTTTTGGTATTTTGTTAAGTAAGTTCCTTTTCTAAGTTCCTATCCTATCCTATCCATATTATAAATGCAAAAGTTTGTGAGGATGGATGGATGTTTTTTACTGTTTACTATACATATAAATGTACATGGCATGTTATATAATATGTACAATAAATAAATGTACAAGGTATTTTTTTATAATCACACCGAAACCAACCGCAATGTTGCTGTTTATACATATATCAGAAGAGCACACATATCTACCTCACATTATGAAATTGTTTCGTTTGTGTAAAAAACGTTTTAACTTATAGCGCGTTTTTCTTATTTCTTTTATCTTCGAATAAACCTTACGAATTTAAAAAAAAAATTAACATCTCTAAATTAAGGTTTCATTAAAAATAAGGTCTCAATAAAAAAAAAACAATTTTTAAAAAGCGTGTCTCAATAAATAAATATGGATTAAAAAAAACACAAAGTTATTATTAGTATAAGGTTTTAATTAAGTTTCGAGTTAGCAATTTAAAACTTTAAGGCAACTAAAATAATATTAATTCATTAATGTTACAATTTTAAATGTAAAATATATTGCTAAGTGCGTACATTAGTTCTGCAAGATTATACTGTGTGTACGAGTAATATATATAATATGATTTAAAAGTAAAATTATAATTAGGTCTAGAGACTGTGCACGCTTTATATATTATTTTTTAGCTATTTGTAAACAATTTTAAATAAAACCCCATTGTGTCACATTAATCTCAGTAACAGCTGATCCGATTTGAATGCGATTTTCACTTATTTATTTTCATAAGCAGGCATCCTGTAGCAAACCCGTTTAAAAACGAATGTTAAGCAATACATACATCATTTTGAATTAATTATTTTTAATTTCACTCTTGCACAACTAACACACACATACATAATTACGCACTAAAAATTACTATAATGAGAAATTCGTGATTGCACCTATATATAGGAAAATAATTCTACACAAGAATAACATTTAAAAGTTGTTCCAAAATTTATAAAAACATCAAGCAAACAAAACTTTTATCACTTAACAGTAAAATGATACTTTCATTGAACACTTCGCGTCGCTACGAACTGAGTTTGGCCGCGAAGTTGCTCCCGCATTCAAGAGTCGCGTATTAGTGAGCAGTATTGGCATATTGGTGACCAACGTTGGCGTATTGGTAACCAACGTTGCTTTATTGGTGGGCAAAATTTGCTTGATATAAATCAAAATTGGCGTAAACTAGAGCTGCATATGCGTATTTGATGAGAGCGACATATGCGTGTTGGTGAGTAAAATGTTCATAATAGTAATAAAATTTGGCGTCTTAATGAGCAAAATTGGCAAACATTTTGACAAACAAAGTTTTTTTCGCATCCCTCTTGTATTACTTCAATTACAATTATCTCAACCCATAACACCCCGCTATTGAGCACGGGTCTCTTTGAATGAGAAGGTAAGGCCACAGTCCACCACGCTGGCCAAGTGCGGATTGGCAGACTTCACACACATTTGAGTTTTGCCAACTCCCCGGCACGCAGGTTTCCTCACGATGTTTCCTTCACCGTTATAGCGAGTAACATTTAAGATGCTTAAAACGCACTTAACTCCAAAAAGTCACAAGTACGTGCCCTGGGATATGAACCCGGACCACCCGAGTAGGAGGCCGACAATTCTGTTATGCACTGTGTCTCATTATTGGCCCATATCATAATATAAACTGAATGACTTTCGCACGCAACTCTAAGACTCGCTTTTACAACGACGCGGCCAAACAATCGAATAGATAAAATCGAGTTTTAATCGATGCTTTACATAAGTTATTTATTAAGCATTAAAACCGCATAATAATAATATCAGGGTTTTAACGTATAAACTGCAACGGATATACCAATATCATACTATCTTCAGCATGATGCGATACGCAGGACTTGTCCGGACCCAAACGTAGACAGTGCTAAACTGGCAGCAATCAAGGCCCGGATACCGGTAAAATTTATAAATTGCTTAAGGGTTTCCCTTACCGATTTAATTTTTTTTTAATGCCAGTAACCAATTTTTCACAATAATTTTTATAATTCGTGAGTCTAACCATTCAAATATGTCGTAACATATTACGGTATTAACCGGTTAATTTGGGTATCAAAACTGTTCCTAAAATAACCGGTATCCTATATGATTAATATAGGGTAATTATAACACATTTAGTTCACCGGTAAATCAAGTACCTATATATATAACGATATCGCAATTAACCGGTTTAGAACTGGTTCCGAGCCTTGACAGCAGTACGCAAAGAGTGTGCAAATTATAATTGGTCCATTATTTTGTGCGCACGGCTCGGTAATACAACAACTATTTAACAAGAATTATCTTAATACTAAGGCAACTGGTATATGGAACTTTCTTATATCTACATTGTATTTCGCTTACATATCGAATATATTGCTTACACGAGACTACATGTTACTCCTAGTTGTTGTACAACTTACGCTCCACGTTTACATATCTTTTATTATTAAAAAAGCCCGACTCCGACAAGCGATACTATCACGGAATGTCAACGTAGTCGCAGCCAATTAAATACGTATTATTAAGGATAACTCATAAACTATCCGTCAGATGTCGCTCAAAATTACATATATACTAGCTTTTAAATAACAAATAAAAAATACACATGAATCGAGAAGTTCCTCCTTTTTTGAAGTCTGTTAAAAATGCGAATTAGGCGAATTTAGATTAGATTATATATATATATATATAAATCGCCTTGTAGATGAACTTCTACAAATATTGACTTCTAAAAATTCGACAGGCCGGTTGGTCTGGTGGTCAGCGAACCTGACTGCTACTCCGAAGGTCGTGGGTTCGAATCCCACCCAGGTCAAACTTTTCTGT
>DWJZ01009886.1:0-10444 GCA_018249125.1 Asbolis capucinus
TGCAGTGTCATCAGCTGAAGTCAATTTTTATAGGTACTTTATATGAGTCCTAGGTTCCTAAAAATTTTTTTTCATAATTCCTTTTTCATAGTTCCTAAAATTTTTTTTTCATAATTCACAACTTTCAAGATTTTCCTGGTGTCTATGAATCTCCTGTAGCTAAATTCCTAGTAAATTTCCAAAATTAAAAAACGCATATAATTCTAGTTACAAATCCTAAAATAAGAATCGTAAAACTTAAAAAATTTTAATATACATTTTACGTAAACATTTTTTATATAACGATTTTTTTATTGAATTGGTCTCTACATAAAATAGCATGCCTTAGAAACCTACTAATAATTAGGTAACTAGGTTAGCTTTCCCTCTGATGATCCCGCGGGATCAAAACAACTGCCCGGAATAAAAGTATCATAAGAGTAACCACGTTGTAAAATTTTCAATTGTGCCAAATTACATCAAAACCAATCTGGTGGTGTCAGAATTACAATTACGAATTGTTGAGCCTGTTAGGTATCTCATAGGATTAAAGTCATTTCCCGAGGTAAAATTTATTTCATAATTTTTCTAGGTAAAAGGATTATCTTAAAATCTTGACCGGCCGATTGGTCTAGTGGTTAGCGAACCTGACTGCTACGCCGAAGGTCGTGGGTTCGGTTCCCACCCAGGTTAAACGTTTCTGTGATAAGCAGGAATGTTTGTTCTGTGTGTCTGGGTGTAAATATCTATATAAGTATGTATTAAAAATATATATGTATGTTTATTAGTTGCTTGATCACCATAGTACAAGCTAACGCTTAGTTTGGGATCAGATGGCCGTGTGTGAGTTGTCGTGAGATATTTATTTATTTAATAATTTTTAAATTCGGTTCAGTCGTTCCTGAGATTAGCGCGTTCAACCAAACAAACTCTCATTGTAATATTAGTATACATTTGAGAACAACTGAGCGGACATCACACGGTCGGTCGAGGCGCGGCGGCCGCGGGCGGCGTCATCTACAATTTTATTTTATTTACACCTAGACGCTACGCCTCAGTGCTTCGTGCAAAATAAAAACGTATTTGTCGCTCCTACGTTTTATTGCGATTGCGAAGGAAAACCATCTCGAGCAACGTACTGTTTATGATGTTCAAAATCTCCACCTTTTTTATTTGGAGTTCTGTAGCTTAGTAGGTGACCCTGCCAGCGGGTTCCGGGTTCTGACTTCTTTCGTTTTGGGCTAGAGCTGGCATTTGTGTGGCAGTTTAATGTTTATTTTCAGATTATCGGTGTTTTTGAAGTGAATTTGTCTTGTCTATTCCAACTGTGATATCAACCGACAAAATTTCGAGCATAGGCGCAGCATAGTCAGTAAAGACGACACAAACCTTCCTCAAGAATCACTACTCATCTATTAGTGAAAACCTCATGAAAATCCGTTCAGAAGATTTTGAGTTTACGGCGAACAGACAAACAGACAGTAAAACGTAGTGAAGGGACTTTATTTTATAACATCGACGATTAAATACTTCTTAATAATGCGTTTACACCACAGATGCTACCGCCTACGTAGCATGAAGTTTTTATAATTTTCATGTTTATGTATTTAATACTAATATGTGGGTATAATTAACTATTTATATTTCTGTACTGATTACAGTCTATTGTGTTTATTTATTTAACCTTTATTGACCACAATATGGTATAAATGGCGAGCTTAACGCTAAGTGAATTATCTACCAGCCAACAATCGAACACAATAGAAAAATCGCGGAGAGCGGTGAAAGTTTGTATAAATATATACATACATACCTACCATATGTATACCATAGTATCTTCTTAATATGTCTACGTGGTCAACGATAATGAATGATTGATTTTACCCTTAAGATTCGGCTTTAGCCAACTACTCCAGCTGCCTATACGACGATTTTAAGAATGGAGTGGGGTAGGGAGATACTTAATACCTTAGCCTCTCTGAATTCTCCAGAGAACGTGATCGTAACAGTCGTTCATTACGAAAATTCCTCGCAACCGCAGTCGCGTTTCATGAATCAAAACTTTTCTCGTTTTCCCCGTTATTTCCCGAAGACACCGCGACTGACGCATTGCTTAGCATTCTTCCCGCGACTCAATTTCAGAGTATAGCGTTACGCAATGATGATTGATGGGTGTTGTTTTGACAGAAAGTCTGGTACGTTTTGGGCTTGGTTAGGCTTAAATTAAATTGATTAAATCAGTAAAGGTGTAAAACTTTAGAGTAACTCACAAGATTGACGCCATAATTGTTTACGCCATAATCAAGGGCGTAAAACTTTAGAGTAACGCATAAAATTTACGCCATAATTGTTTACGCCATAAATAAGGGGGTAGATTTTTAGAGTAAGTCATAAGATTTACGCCATAATTGTTTCCGCCAAAAGTAAGGGTGTAAAAATTTTGGGTAACTCTAAGATTTACGCCATAAGTAAGGGCGTAAAATTTTAGAGTAACTCATAAGATTTACGCCATAAGTAAGGGTGTAAAATTTTAGAGTAACTCATAAGATTTACGCCATAATTGTATTCCGTATAAAGGCGAAAGTCGTATAAGTTGACAACTAAGAGTCACACATACGAATTTCGCCCTTACTATTTTACGTCGTAGATATACCTATTAATTTTCACCGAAATTTATAATTAAAATACACTAAAAAGCCGATGTCATTAGCTCTAACGGAAAATCGGCCTCCATAGCAAGAGAAGAGACCCGTGCCCATTAGTGGGCTATTAACAGACTAAAGCCACGGATTCAGAATACGCACGATTCGGTACAATTCGATAATAGCATAACAAGTGATTACAAAACCATTTCCTGTTCACCTGTTGAATTTTTATGCCCTTAAAACGCTGAATCCACCCTTTCTCACCGTCCTGTTAAAATGCTTTAGTGCTACTTAGGGTCTGATTTTAATTTATTTGTTTTTATGTTGATCATTTTTATCAGAAACATCATGGCCTCCCAAATATGTACATCTTTTTAACAAAACACATCGTATCCTCAATTATATGTATATAAATTGTCTATCGTGAAACGTCTTCTCTATCAAAACATGTGACCACACGCATTGTCCATCAAAAAACGTCTTTCCTATCCAAAATGTAATTTCCAATAAAAGGCGATTTTTTTATCAAAACACGTATTATGTATCTAAACACGTCTTTTTTATCAAAATACTAATTTTCTATCAAAACTCACTTTCTCTCCAATAACATTTTCATTGAAATACGTCTTTCTTATCACAACGACGTCTTCTGTATCAAACCACTAATCCAAAATGAGAAACTTAAGCTTTAAGAGACTGCAAAGCGACGAGCTAGTGAACCGGGAAATAGGCTCGCGGCGCTACCAACACGCGCTTCTAAGATGATTATATACGAGTACTAATAGAGCGGGCGTATGCAATATCTTTTACATACTGTAATATAACATTGATGCAATCTATAGGTGCACTCGAGCAAATAGATCGGCGACATGGTCGTCTTTTTAAAAATAGTATCCATAACAAACGTTTTTCTATCCAAATACATACGTCTTTTTCTATCTATTCTATCAAAAGACGTCTTTCTCTACAAAATTACATTTTAAAACAAGTCTTTTCTAAAATTCAAATTTCAATTCAAAATATTTCATTACGAATCACGCAAGGAAACAGATATAAAATGCCCCCATTAGCAATCAATTTGAATCCCCCTGCCGGCCTATTGACACATAAGTTGAGTGTATTTGTCGATCCAATTAAATCGACTCGTTGCCCCCGGCGAAACAAATGTGCGCCAAGAAATACAAACAAACGGACAAAACGTTAGTTGATTTGTTTAGAGAGTACAGATGTGATTGCGGCTGCGTTGAACAGGAAAACTAATATTGTTGATATATGTGGTTGGGTCACAATTCACTAAAACTTTTAATTATAACAAGATTGTGACAGTATGGTAGTTTTTTTTATTTACAAGCTTTTATTTAACTTGCAGTGTATGTTGAAATAAAATACATTTTATATGGTATACATTTATTTCATCTTTATTTCATCTGAAATACATTTATTTCATCTTTACAACTAAAAGCTCTCAGTGAACATTGAACAATAATATGTCCCAACATCGACTAAAAAAATAATGATAAAGTTTCGATAGAATAGATAGATAAAATTGTTAGTTTGTTCAGGTCAAAACTTGCAAGCTTAATTAGTCCCACTTTCTCTTACACTAACGATCTGATATTTTGCATAAAGTTTTTGTCCAAATGACGATGCACTTTTACGATAAGCATGACCTGATGTTACGTTCAGGATTGGCTTTAGACTGGGAAAATTTAATGTATTGTGTTTCTTTGTATTAATGCTACTTAAGTGAAGCTTGTATTTTTATATATTTTAATAAAGGTTTTTAAATCGAACATTAGTTGCTCTAGCGGATGATGTGGAATATTATTTAAATTAATATGTAGTTATTTGATTGTAAAAGTTCTGCTGCATGTATTTATTGCGATACTATGTATTAACATGCATTTCATAGTATATTTATAGCTGTAACTTAAATCTTAAGTGTATAAGCAACTTTAAAATTCTTTCTTTTAGGTATAGGTCCAATCTAGCAATATTTTTAAATTAATAAAAAAAAAACACCTTTTTTAATTATCAAAAAATATCATCTTAATATATGATTATATCAACAACTACAGTAAATTTTACATAAAATAAATCTGTAGTACCAAAAAACATTTTTTTTTCATTACTAACTATTCATTACTTAAAAAAAAAAATTTCATTAATAACTATTCATTACTGTAGGTAGGTAAGTATTCTACAATAAAATTGAATGAAATGAGATTTAGTCGTAGTCGGTTTTTAAAAACACTTTTCGAAAATAAACTACGTCATCGCTTAAAATAATTCTACTTTAAAAAGCGACAATAAACTCTCAAGGAGTTTTTTTTCCACCTCACAGTTACGAATACTTACAACTATAACAGATATATAATAAACGGGTAGAAATAGCACACAAAGCGTAAGATGTATTACTTCCCACTGAGAAATCATTTTACGTTCACAAATCTTTTTCGACACATTGTCCGACACGACACACTCGTCCGGCGTTTAACACCAATTTCGTGTTTATCCCATAATTAACCTTCATTACAAAAGCTGAGACTTGGGTAATGCCTCGACATACATGCACATTGCCATGTCATCCATTCAAAACCACTTTTTTTACTGTTTGTCGTGGATAATGCGTAGGCTATTACTAAATTAGTGCGCTTTGCCATCTAAGATCACATCGCCGCCTAACATTAGGTGGGATACAGTCAAGCACAAATTATAGAAAAAAAAAAAAAAAAACTTCAAATGATTGAAGGCAAAGATTTTGATGGCCCCTATGTGTAAGGGCCATAGAGCAAAATTATGACTTAATATTATTATTAATATTTTGTACATGTTACTGAAACTTATGAAAATTAAAGTTAATACTGTGCAAACGACTATGTATGTATTTTTTGTATATTTCCTTAATTATATTAAAAGGAATAGTTCAACACAAAAAAGTGACAATGCTTAAATTGTTACGTAGGCCCTTATACAAGGGGCCATCGATTTATGTCTGCATATTCTGGCTGGTAAGTAGGTATGGTATCAACAATTTATTCCCAGTCGTAGTGGTTGCAGGATGTGCTTCAGAGGAATTATTCTAGCAATTTATAATTTGGTAATTTTAAATGTCTTATGTTAAATGTACCTACCTGAACTTAAAAGGTTTTGTCATGAATTTCATTTTGGTGGAGTAGGAGTTTTTTCAACCTATTGATTGCTCTCTACTAAACACGGGTCTTCTCATACTGAGGAGGTCTAGAGTATACTCCACCACGCTGCTCCAATGTGGATGGATGAAGGGGTTTGTGGTCAAATAGTTTTTTTGATAATATTTACAATACTACTCCTTACTTAGGTAGCTTTTATAAAATCCATCGTTATTTTATCCCAAATTATAGGTGAGTTTTCTTTCCGTGAAATCTCTGCCACATTAAACAAGAGCAAGTCCTAATAGGGATTAAAATTATCTCAAGCTACCAATTATGAAATTAAAATTATAGAAATCCTTTCCAAATGCGAGCAGATTGCCGCGAAATTAATCACAAAGAACCCCTGGGCACGGGACTTGATGATATTGTATTAGGTGATCACATACGAATGTGAATTTAATGGATATCCCAAGCGGTCCCCTAATAAAGCATCCAACGACTCTACTGTCTATGTAACACAACCCAGATTTCCCGCCATAATGGCTGACGTTTACGTCATTTTGCGCGGGAGAACATGGCGGCCCCAATCTAAATTAAAATCTAAAACCTTGTAAACAAGGCAAGTGCTCACTTTTTCGGGGATTTTAACCCTCGGAATTAACGAGAGATATAAGGGGTGGAAACGGCGGTTTTGTCTCGCACTTCGGGATCGCTCGGGATATTAATGTAACGTTAACTTTATTACGCTTTTGTTCGGATGTCTTTAATGACTGATTACTTTAATTGTACTGCTTTTTAGGGTATTGCGTTACATCGGAACAATAGTTGAGATATTCGACAAAAGATTTTGCTAACGTATCAAAAAGTAATTTAGCTCTAATGTTCTTTGAAAAAAACTCCATTCCACGATTATGTAACTGGGTGTGTAGCCTACAGTGAAGTAAAAAACAAAAAAATTACAATACAATTCTGAGAAATCGCATATTTTTATATACATACATCCTAAACCACTTCCTGGAGTAATGTGGCAAAGTATGTCCACAGTACCAGATAATTGATTAACAGTTATGTCAAAAAAAGTAGGTTATAATATTTACAATATTAGTATTCATGGCGTAAAATAAAACGGACTAAACTGATGTAAACATTTAATAAAATAAGTAAAACAAATATAAAAAATAAACAACTTCAAAAATCAGATAAAAAAGAACTCGATAATTTCGTTGTCCAATAGGACTAGCGTGGCGGTACATGTATAGATTCCTCAGACAGTCCAGGAGATGGCTTGATGACGAGGGAGCTGATCGGCGTGGCTTTGGGCAGCTGTGGCTCCTTGCGATGTCTGACGTCAGTGGGGTTGGACTGATGGTTCTGTGGCTTGTCTATCACTGTCTCTGTTCTCCCCCGCTGCATCTCTGTCAGGTTGCTGGCCAGCTCCATCGCTGCTTGGCCGTACAGCTTTTGTCCTCGACGCACCTATATGGACATTGTCAACAATTTCTCAGTCATAAATACGAAGTTATTTTACTTTTTAGTAGTAGTGATGTTTATGAGGGGATGTTGTAAGTTCAAAAGGTAAGTTATTATGATTTGCTAGCAGGAACTTAAGAGTACATCAGGTTTTTAGTCATAATATTGATGACACACAAACAAACACGTACAATCGAATACATACTAAGTAAGTATGCTCTTTATAGCATACTTTGTTTCCGATTTAATAATATTATGTGATAGTTCCATGTTATCCTATTAGTGTTATCCATCACATGAAGTTTCACAAAAGAGAATAGGGTAGAGGTTAAGAAGAGAGTAGATACCGTTATTCTTCAGTGTCATTTCTTCGATCAAGTTTTTCCCAGAATTCCCAGAATATTTTTGTTTTTAATAAGGCCAGAACGTTTTAGGTGTATCCAAACAAATGTCAAGTTAATTTCGGAATTTCAATGTCTAAAGTTTGACTGTCAGGTTGGGTAGTGAATCCAGGAAATTTTCTTTTCTGATCACAAAATTCCATATCGCATACCTCATTTGTTAACACATCTTATACGTTGTTGCTGTAAAAATGGCTAAATAAGTTAATTCTTTATTTACTGAAGATTCTTGAACCGGCCCTGTGAACCCTTTCTAGCAGACTAATTACCAGATTCTAATAAATCCTTATTATGTCATTATTGTATTTTATTATACTCCCCGTATTTGCTGAGTAAAAGGCAACCTTACAAATTTCACAAAAGACTTATGGCAATACTTCTACAGTGGTAGACTTACTAAACGTGATTACCTCGTCCCTGATCTCTGCTCTTCTTCGAGAGACCCACTCAATCTGTTCCTGGATCCGCTTGCACTCCTTTTCATTGCTGAGCAAGTCATTCCGCAGGGCATCCATTAGCTCGCGGTACCGTACCCTCATATCATGATCTATGGCATGCAAGCTGTCGATTTCATGCTGTGTTTCTCGCACCTTCAATTTTGATACCCGAAGTCGCCCTTCCTGCTGGACAAAGTCTTTTACGTTCATATGAAAACCTGAGACAACGCCAGTCTTTCCCACCATCAACCAGGACTCGTGCAATACCTGCACAAGTTGCACATATCTCTATTACTCTGACCAATTACTGTATACACCCTGACAGGTTTGAGAATAACGTTCGATTTATAGGATACACCTTTCAGCGAAAGAAACGACCAATGCAATACAGATTTGTTTAGCGCAATAACCAGCTTTTTCTAACAGTAGCAGACTCAGAATTATATTAATTATTATAGGAGTCTTACTTATAATTCCATTCGAAACCTAACCACTAGTGGCATAAACTATTTAATTAATACAAGTGTTTCTTCACCTTCTCAGCAAGTTTTCTGGTGAGGATATCCAGGTGTTCATCGAGGCTGTCCTTCTCTTCAATAGCGAACTGCTGGACTACATTGTTGTGGGGACAAAGCCGATGTACCAGCTGCACGGGGACACAGGTTGGGTATTCGTCCTTCTGCATTTTGAAAAACTGAAATAGTGCTTTGTTCGAGATGTGATGTGAGTTCTGGATCACTTATCAGTAGCATTGAGTGATATGGTGACTGGTAGAAATGCCTATAGCCTAATTTTAAGCGACCTCTTATTTTCAAAGTAGTGTAGAGTGTAAGAAAATATTGTGAAGAGCCTACACACCGTTTAGTAGTCAAAGGTGTGTGAAGTCTACCAAGCCAAATTTAGCTTTATGGAATATGGGTCTACTTCTACTTGTTATCGAGCACTACAGTTTGAACAGCAATGTTCACTGGCTGAAGAAGCAGTAAGTCAAAAGTAGCTAGATCGGGAGATACCTTCGCAGCTCTCCATTTCCATCTAATGATTAAGAGTAGCATCAGCAACACAACCCCCAAGCCAGCGGCGACCGTGACCTCCATGATCACTCGAGATGACCATCGTCTTAACAAAACCACAGAAAGATATAAATTTGTAGAAGTAAGGAAGTAACACTAAAGTTGTGACGTTGTCATTATGACATTGTTGAAATTTTTCTTTGGGATAATGATTAAAAAGAAAGTTTAATATACTTTATTTTTTTATAAATTCATTTCGATTTGTCCCACTTATCTTCTTCTAACTCGTATTCAGTCAGAAATCATCATCATGTTCGTGGCATCTCATACCTGTGCCACTGTTGTATGCCACACTAGTCAAGTACAGATTAGTGGATTTCACGCACCTTTGAGAACTTCTAGGAGGAGAGTTGAGAATATTAACTAAGAGTTCATAAAGATATATCTTGTGGTGAAGCGTGCTTTATTGATATAATACAAGAATTATGTGAGAATTAATATTTAATAAAATAAAGCCAAGTGGATGTCAGGCAACACGCATTTCGTTAGGTCTACCTATGCGAAACAGTTTTCTTTTTAAAACATAGTTTATTTCATGTTTTTTGTTTTATTTCTTGAACCTATTCAGTTTTAGAAAAGAAGTAACTATGACCTGCTAGGAGAAACGAAGTTGTTTAACTTGTCCAATTATTCTTTGATAAATTTGTTGGACAGTTATAAGCAAGTAAACGAGCTGGTACCCGTGGACAATAACAATGCCAGGCTAAGTTGTTAATGACGCGTTGCGTGCCTAAAAGGAAGCCATAGACAGTGAAGAGAAAGAAACAAAGGAAGCAGTATACTGCTGAAGCAATCGGAATCAATGATGGGACCAACTAACCCCAGATAAACCAACAACATACCCCCACAGGACGGTTGATGGAAGAAGAATGGAAAGGAGGATGACTAATGGATGGAGAATATTTTAATTGAAAATAAAAAGAAATAAAAAAAAATTCAATTTAAAATTTAATTTATGTTGTTAATGTAATTTTAATGTGACATATTTTTTTTTATTTTAATACAAATTAATTTTTACTTTATACTTCTAAATATGCATGATGATATTTATCGTCATTACAATTGTAATGTCCTGACGGGGTTTATACATACTCACACATGTAAGAGTATTGTGTTGTTGCAGCTAGTCTTAAATCATGAAATCAATAAATGACTAAATAAAAAAAGCGGTTTTTTTTCATCTTTTATTATGCGTATCGCAAGGGAATGGAATAACTTGCTGCGTCGGTGTTCCCACCTAAGTACGTTATGCGAGTCTTCAAGAGAAGAGTGAAGAGGTATTTACTAAGTTAGTGTGTCCAACAT
>DWJZ01009887.1:0-10443 GCA_018249125.1 Asbolis capucinus
GATCACCATAGCACAAGCTAACGCTTAGTTTGGGGTCAGATGGCCGCGTGTGAGTTGTCCAAAGATATTTATTTATTATCAAGGCCCACTATAGAGCACGGATCTCTTCTCTGAATGAGAAGGTTAAGGTCCACCGCGCTGGCCAAGTGCGGATTGGCAGACTTCACACACCTTTGAGTTTTGCAAACTCCCCGGCATGCACGTTTACTCACGATGTTTTCCTTCACCGTTATTTGTTATTTCCCATAGTAGTGGCGGTGTAACTTTGCATCTTTTTCAATATATTCTTCTACTTTTACCTCACCTCTTACACTCTTCTCGTTGTTCGTTCATTCATCTCTCATTCTTTTTTTATTTATTTTATTTAACACTCTCTTATTTGCCATTTCTGCGGACCATTCCATCCATTAATAAGAATGTATGAGTATTGTGCATGTATTCTTCTGACTTTCATTAAGTGTGCTCCATGTTCCTATGATGAAATAAAATATTTTGACTTTAATTCCCACATATACATATATTGATTAGGATATTGTTAATATTGGTGGTAAAAATTCAGTTGTAGAGACACAAAATTTAATGTAATTCTGTCGTTTACAATTTACTAGTTCCTTCCATTTTATTCATTTCTGCTCAAGCTTCTAACCAAAACTCTTTTTCAAGAATTGTGACATTTAAAAAAACATGTTGTTACAGTACAAGTCAGATTAAATATACCAAGGGTTCCCGATCTTTTTTAACCCGCGGCGCAGTTTAGTATTGTACCACGGCACCCTGCAAAAATTAAAATATCCACAATATAATATTTACTTTTTTTAATATAAAAGAATTGACATGCAGCAATTAGACTTAAGTAAAACAAAATGAAATATCCGCGAATATTTGTGGTTTTGGATAATGATAGAAAATCAACTCACGGCGTTTACTCTTTACTTTCTACGGCGCACCAATCCGCACGCACACTTTGGGAACCCCAGTATTGTACATTTCATCAAGATGTATATGAAACAAATTATTTTTTGATACTAGAATTATTAACATTTGCATTTATTCTATGATATTAACAATATGTTATAGTAGAGGACACAGAACCAGAAGAAGTATGCCGCGTGGAAGCGGCCGCCGACAGCGAGGACGAAGACGCTGTAGAAGGCGAGGACCTGCTGGCGCGGCTGACGCGGCTCGTCGAGAAGAAAGGGCTTCTGTGCGAGCCAGAAGTTCCTACTAAGGTAGTGTACTAATCCTAGTAGATGGATGAATGGATGGATTGATGAATAGTTGGATGGATAGATAGATTGATGGCGAAGGAATGGATGGATGGATAAACAGATGAATAAATGGATTTAAAAATGTTGTTAGGATTAAAATTGTGATTTTAAAACCACTTTTCTGTTAATATTTCGCTGAAATGACTTGATTTGCTATAAAAATTAAGTACCATAATATGAGGTACATCCAGGGGGTGTGGGGTATGAGCCCCTATAACCGCCCACCTGGATCCGCCCCTGGATGACAAAGACAATGATAGTGATGATATAATATGTCAGGGTGCGCACATATCGTGGCTCCCGTACGAGGTGATCCAGCTGGTGCTGCGCTGGGTGGTAAGCTCGGAGCTGGACGCGGGCTCGCTGGAGCGCTGCGCCGCCGTGTGTCGCGGCCTGCACGTCAGCGCGCGCGACCCCGCCCTGTGGCGGGCGCTCTGTGTCAGGTATCACGTTCCACCTTCTGGTACTCAGGTTTTATTGCTCCTTACGAAGACTGTCTCCGCTTGATAAATTTTTACAGGCCTTATATCATTCGAGATTACCATTGTACTGTACTGTCATTATATTGTGCTATATTTTCAAAACTATGGCAGATCAGTAAAATATTTGACGTTCATAATTGTTTTGTAAAATATGTACATGAAATAAATGAGTTAAAACTAGGGTCATCTCCCGTTTCTATTGGTTTGATTGTTGATTAGAAAAAGTGCTGGGAGCTAGTAATAATGCAGGTTCACGGCTTCTTTTATGGTCAACAGCACATCGGTGATGCTTTTAGTATATCATGTCTGCTTGTCAACTATTTATGTCAAGAAAAAGCTCTAAATTTAGCATACTAGTCAGTTTTTCACACATGAAACAAGTTAAACTAATTGTATCCGTAATGCCTCTCAACTCATTTCTCTGTTAAGAGTGACACGAAAAATAAGACTCGTTACGCTGTTATGCAAGTTCAAATTTTATCGTGCAACTAACGCCATCTAGTAATACTTCTAAACTACCATTATGTGGCCAGGACATGGGGTATTGAGTGCGGCGTGCCGCGTGCGAGCGGGTTCTCGTCGTGGCGGCAGATGTACATCGAGCGGCCGCGCGTGCGGCTGCACGGCTGCTACATCAGTCGCACTTCGTACCTGCGACACGGGGAGAATAGCTTCCAGGATCAGTTCTACCGGCCCTGGTACCTCATCGAATATTATCGGTATCTCAGGTGAGTGGTTTTCACATCTTACTAATATCACGAAAACTAATGTATGGATCTGAATTACATTTGTCACAGGGAAAGATTATAGCACTAGAATAACGCACAGGAGACTTTTTATCTACGTATCTACCACGCCGGCGAAGCCTCGAGCGGCAATTGGTATAAAATCAACTTAATAAGCATTCTATCACAAACATCAAAATGCTATGGCCCCTCTTAAGTATGCTATGGTTGAATTTAGCGTATATGTATATATATTTGTGCGTATGTGAGTATAAAAATGAATTGCATCGGACACAAATTGCCGTTCAATTGGCGTTTGACCCACTGCTCAGTATGTATCTGGAAATTAATTAAAGCACGTTGTGTTGTTGATTCAGTCATAAAGTTTGACGCGTGTATTATTTGCCTTAGTATATTCGTCAGTATTTTAATTCGCCTCTAATCATCACAAAAAAATGATTTCCAGGTTCTTCCCCGAAGGTGTGGTGCTATCATGGACAACTGCAGAGGAGCCGGCCACGTGTGTGGGGCAGCTCAGGAGCCGCGTCGCTAAGAGCTCGCTCGGGATCATGGTGGGACACTACCGCCTCGTGGGAGACAGGGTATGTTGGATAGTACAGAGTGTAATAGAATTTATTAAATTTACTGAATTAAACAAGAACATTATACAGTTACTGATTTCGTTGATTAATTAATTTAAGAAGACCAGGCCGAATGAACTAACATCAACTCTTGAATACAACTAACCCTTGTATTATTTTGATTTTATTTAGAGGTAATTAGGGACCCTGTGGATAGGGGTCCAGTCGACATGAGTGATGGTTTGAAAACATAATTATATGGGATACTTTCCTGGCGTGTATTATAGTGTTATTACTGTTAACGTTTAGATTTGTAAGTTCTATAAAATAATCAATTATGCATTTAATGGGAGAAAATAGTAGAGGAGGGCTTAGCAGCTTTCACTTCTAAGTCAGTGTAAACTTTCCATCAATCAAGTTTCCAATTTTAAGACCAATTTGCAGCATGTTTGTGTGTGTGTAACGTGTGGTGCGTTGTTCCAGCAAGTCGTGATCGTGGTGAAGAAGGCGAGCGAAGTGAAGAGCGTGCGCGCCACGCCCACCAACACCCGGTTCCGTGCGCGCAAGCAGCCGCACGAGCCCGACCAGACCTTCCACATGGTATGACCCTCGCTTTCATAAAGTGCTGGTAAACATTTTGAAGAAGTAAATTTTACGTGGTTTAATTTTTACCTATTATTTATATCTTGAACCTGCACGTAGTAGCATCTCATTCACCGAGAGAGCTAGACGCAAACTTCGCAAGACCTACCATTTCGAACTGCGTTTTCTTTCATTTATTTGTTGAAAGTTAATGTGTTTTAGAGATTTTATGTGTACCTTCCTGTTTATCTTAAATGTAAAAGGAACTAAAATGTAGTACGCTTATTTGACGATATTCCCCGGACTTTTGCCAACTGTCAAGTGGCGCGTCCATTTTCCTTATGAATTTATTAATATTTTCGACGTTTTATCATTGTTTATCAACCATTTGAAGTGATTTTTTCTGTTGCAAGTGTGTCGAAAAACGTCATATGACACACATGTGCGTGTGTTTTGATCATTACAAATTGAACTTCGGGGATAGGAGTTGGAGTTGTGCAGCGTGCGTGACCGTCGCAACTGGCAGCTGCGCTGGCGGCGGTACGCGGTGGCGGCGCGGCGAGGCGCGTGCAGCACGTTCGACCTGCCGCCCGCGCGGTACCCGCCCTTCGCTTTCAGCCCCGTGCGCGCGTACACTGCGCACGCCGCCGCACCGCTCACAATTACTAGGTACGGCATACGTACACTCGTACAAGGTTTGTGATGATGGTTGGATGGATGTTTGTTACTTACGAGCACAAGGAGTAAGACACGCAAAATTTACTGAACGGAACTGACAAAATCTGGCTCAGATATACAATTAACATAACAGGCCGGTTTGTCTACTGGTTAGTGAATCTGACTGCTACGTCGAAGGCCGTGGTTCCACCCAGTTCAAACTTTTCTGTGATGAGCGGGAATGTTTGTTCTGTGTGTCTGGGTGTAAATATCTGTATACATATATATTTTAAAATATATATGTATGTTTATCAGTTGGCTGATCACCATAGTACAAGTTAAAGCTTAGTTTCGGTTCAGATGGCCGTGTGTGAGTTGTCCAGAGATATTTATTTAATTCATTTAAATAAACTACGACCTTAGTTATTGCTGTGTTTATACGTTTTATGTGATGAAATCTAAGAAAATCCTAATCTTGTTAATAACTTGGTTTCAACTTTCACGTTAGGTGACATCTGAATAACTGACATCGGGCGATATACGCCTGTATTCGTCCTTTGATATTTTTCTAGATATCAGGGGCCACGGAAGTGTCCACGCCAAGTTCAGCAAAACAGCGAAAGGCACAACCTCAATACCCTTTTCTCGTAACCTTCGAGCCATTTTCGACTCCCTGTAACCTCCATATCACCAACATCCGTATCCGTAATATACATAACAGTATCTGCATTACATTTGTGGATCTGCCGATCCGTGAGTTAGAGCACACTTTACAACATTGATCCAATGCAGATTTAAGTTAAAATTTTAATTAAATTATTAATTTCTTTGCAGTTAAACTCCGCGGTGCTTGGAGCGTGTCGAGGTTTTTACGCTTTTTATTAGTTTATTGTTCCTATAAGGAGAAATTGTACAATTTAATGTAAGTTTTAGTGATCATTTCGCAAAAGGTATTTTTAATTGCAGTGTAGTTCATTGTTACCTTACTAATAACTTCTATTTGATAAAGAAGGGTGTATCCTTAAGTTCGTTAAGGATGGGTAAAGTTTTTATTATCTGCAACCTTAAATTAGTCGGGTTACATTTTAAAGAACATTACTAATGTTAAAAAAAAAATGTTTTTTAAAACAGTTTGCTGCGGAATTTTGTTCCCTTTTTTTTAAATTAGTTTGGGTTTTAAAAGCATAAAAAGATAAGAAAAAGGTTGTGAGTACATTCGTGACGACAGATGTAATACAGACTATATTTTTGTTAAATATAGTTTTTTTTTATTGTGTGTGGTCATCTTTATTATAATAATTTTGCAAAACTATTGTTTTTTTAAACTTGGAATGTTTTTAAACTTAATACCAATATTTGGTACAACTTGCCAATGAATTTGTATTTGAAGCGTCATGTGTATATTATATAAAAAAAATGTATTTGTTTCTTGTTCCGGTAGATATATTTTTATAAAACACTTTCCCTTTCCTGTAAATCTCGCTGTATATTTCTGCTCAGAGCCATATATTTTATAATATTAAATTTACATTTGATGTTGTGCTGTAAATTAAATAAACTGTGTCACGATGTTCTGTAGATTTAAGCAAATGGCAACACATTGATGTGATTATTTAAAAAAAAAATTAAAAATATTGTTCGCACCTTGTCTTCTCCATTTTTTGAGTCCCCTCGTAAGTCAGCTTCCGTGCCCCGGTAATGAAAAAAACTAATAAAAAGCATTTGAATATAATATAATTTTTTAGCATAACAAAAAGAGACAAAAAAAATTACCCAATTAAAACTAAAGATAAACTTTTTAAAATTTAATTATTAATTATAACAATATTTATATGCTGACTGACGAGAAGCTATAATTGATATTTGCTGTTACTACATGAGTACAGATATATTTAAATACCCTACTAAACAGCTGATTTTTGATTTGGCAGACATATTTTATGCACCGATCAAAATAAAAAACATTACATGCTACCCCAAGTTAGCTATAACACTGTAAAATTTATTAAGCTGGTTCTGAGATTAAACGTCAGAAACATGTCATAAAAACCTCTTGCATTGTGTAATTAATATTTATTTGTCGTTATTAATGTCATTTCTAATTAAAAACCTTTTCAGATTCATTGTATAACTGAAAAGTGACACATTGATTTTATATAACTTGATATACTATAATACTATTCTATATTTTTGTGACATATAAGTGTTCCTTACGGGTTGTAAATCTTGACTTGTTGCTGGCAGGGTTGGAGCGGAAAAAATGCTTTAAATATATAAGTACATTTAAAGATAAAATGTAATGTGATGTATGGATATTTTTTTTATATGTATAGCACTTACAGGTTAATCGCTATAACGTATTGATTATTTTACTGTTTGCTAACAAAATAAAACAAGTTTAGAGTTAACATACCGCTATACAATTGCAAAATAATTTCTATGCTAAGGTTTCGGAAATAGATCTTATGTGTACTAATTGTAATATTTAATTAATTATAGTATGTTCTCGATCATTCTACTGCTACACCAGCGCCTCTAAATAAATGTCTGTTCTGTTACCGTTCACGCCAAACGTTAAGTCAAAAATGCGTGGGAATGACGTTTAGTGTATTCAGACGCCATATTTTTCTGCCCTAAATGTCACTGCCATACATTTTTGTTCGAGCGTTTGGCGTGAATGATAACAGAAAAGACATTTGTCTTAAGGCCCTGTGCAGATATTCTCTTTAACGCGTTAAAAAGTTGCGTGTGTTATCGATTTTTTTTTAATATTTCAGTCTTTCGTTCTTTACCTACTAAAAGCGCGTTAACTGCTTAATTTAGCTTTAATTCATTAACGCGTTAAAGCATAGTAGTGTTTGTTATACATATTTATAAAACACCTCCGCTTTGCCGAACGCCACATCATTACAAATAGGGACATCAGTGGCTGGAACCGCATGGTACTTGACTAAATAAAACGGAAAAAAAATCCTACCACTGTTTAAATACAATTTTTGTATTGTATTTCATACAAGTCCATCTATTAGCTTAAAAAATCTTTTGGACATATATGCCTCTACTTTTACAGTCCTAAATGGCTGAATCAATCGAAGCCAATAATGAATGTCACGGACCCTAGACACGACATCAATATATGGCTTCATTAAGACAGAAGAAGAATGCGGAAGAATATGAGAATGACTAAAGGAAGAGCATAAAGAAGAATAGGAGAACGTTGTCAAACTGGAACACGACGAGTCGTTTTGCGGCTACATTGAATATTTATATTACAATGAATTAAGTTATCGAATAATATTCGGTTGTTGTATTTTAGTACATATTTTTTTAATATGTGACTAGGTATTATTGAAGTAGCCCGCTGTGAAGCCACTGGTGGTCCAATAGTTTCTGTCGACGCGATTGTATTGTAATAAGTGCTTTATCGTGCTAGTCCAAGCAAAGGGTCTATTAAACGTCTTAAGTATACGAATGTGTTTTAATGATCTGGGGTCACGGTAGTGCGCCCGCCAAGATCTTTTTTCCTTTCAATTCAGTTCTTATTTGATAAAAATGGTAGTTTTCCCACTCATACCTTCGTATTAGCATTCCCTGTGTTGAAGGTGGACAACATCAACATACGCAATACATAACCCCAAAATGTATTTTCATGCGTCAAACAAATATAGTATAAAGTAGTCGTAGCCTAACGGTTTGAACGTTGCTCTCGAACGCGAGGTCCTGTTTAAATCCTGCGCGCACCCCTATCAAAAGTTGTGTGCGCATTACTAGATAATTATCACTTGCTACGGTGAAGGAAAACATCGTGAAGTAACTTGTACTTCTACGAGTTCTGCACAAAATTCTCAAAGGTGTGTGAAGGCTACCAATCCGCGCTTGAAACGTGTGGTGAACAGTGTGGCCTTCATCTCACATTGTGAGTATAGTGTCAAGTCTAGTTCTGGGTTACGATGATGATGATGAAATAAATTCTGCCATAGCGAGATTCGAAATCGAGACCCGCCGTATCACAGGCAGAATTACTAACAGTTACAGAGCAATTAAATTATTAGATACAGAACTATTCATTAAGATACTTAGAAATACCAACAAATTGAAGCAATTTATGCTAACTGTGCTGTTAAACATATAACAAACATCTCATTAAAAAAATATCATGTGTACAAATCGACAAGGCTCTCAACACACATCTTTTGCCGTGAAAAGTAGTGAAATTGGATGTTAACCAATTTAGTTATTTGGCAAACGCACAGTGAAACTTGGCATTTTTTGTACATATGTTTTATGAGATTTCACTTATCCTTTTTAGGTAGATATAATATCGTTTTAAATACCAACAGGTATTCATACCGATATTTCGACCAAGTTGCATGGATCATGGTCACGGCTAGTCTTATATCGTTATAATAATAAACAGATCGTGATTACCCCTTTGCGTTTAAAATGTTTAGTATATGCAACGATATTATTTTAAAACCAGATAATATATCTCAGCTATGGTTATTTGTAACTATACCTATAGGGTGTAAAAGCTAGATTAAATAAGTTCCGAATTCATTACGAAACTAAAACTATATTACGGGACTAAAAATCGGAATATCAGAGTTTTTCGTAGCTTCGTTAATTAAATAACAACTATGTTATACATATGGGGTTGAAAGTTCCACAGAATTTTGAAGATCGGTAAGACACTTATTAATAAAATAAAAAACATTGACATGAAATTCTTATAGTAGTTTAAAATCTCATGTAATGTAAAAAATATATGGAGCTATGTCCTCTTGGTGATTGAATGCTATGTTGCAATCCGTACAATGCGTGCAAATGGGCAATTTTAATTGAGTAGGTGTGCAAAAGTAAATTTTCCTCGATCAAAGCGTCCTTTTGCGGTGCTCTAATGTAGTGTTACAATTATAAACGTTATTTATTCTAAATTTTCTCCAAACAGTAACGTCGGTAAATGAATTTTAACGCCTAACCACCCGCGTTGCGACATATAACAGGGTTAATAACATTGCTTCGTCACTTATGCGGTAACGTTTCTAAAGTACATAATGTAATTCAATTCAGTTAATGTCATTGACAAGTAATAAAAACAATGTTTACGTCAAATGTATGCGAGATGTTTTAACGCATTTTTATAAAATATCAGCTTTATACACTCTTTATAATTATAAAGTTTCACTATACTCCATAGCAATTTCATATCTATTCTTCCGGCCGCTTAATATTCGTAAAAAGATAATGAACTTTGTTATACCTACATTTAATTAATAAAACGAACTTACCTGTACGCAAAGTTCTATCATAATTATGCGAGCTGCTTTATTTAAAGCTTGTATACTTAATTCGATGATTTGGTAAACGAATTTTTCTTATTGTTTAGTGTTCAGAATCTAATTAGGTTCATTACAACTCCCACATTTAAAAACCTTATGTCATAGGTTCACTATGAAGACGTCTTTCTTATTATATTTGTTTTCGGTATCCATCTGGGTCCTTTTGGCCTATGCTGACTAGAATAACATATGTAGTATAATAAATCTTAGAATCGTGTAGAAATCTTAAGTTGATGATTCGCTATGATAAAAATGGAATGTATTACGGTTCTTTGTTATTTGAAGTTTCTTTAGTTTTACATAAATTCCTTTGTTAGTATTCTAGCAACTTTATTCTAGGTATGTAGATATTTTTATAGACCGCCATTAAGCGGTTTAGGTTCTAGTAAAGTTTTGGCCTGAATTCTACCCTTTTTAAAGTCAAGTGACGTATGGTCTTGTCAGTAGGCTGTGTAAATATTTGCTTTGAGTTTATTCATTGCATCATTGACTGATCCATGACGCTGCAATGATAATGACGTCGCGTTATACCCGAGACTGAGATACGAAAAACAAAATGCAATCGTAAATCTTTATTTAATTTTATTACATAGTTTGTTAAATAGTTATAATATTTCTAGAAATAAAACAGATATCTAATCTATAAACTTTATTTTTGTAGTATGTTTCAATAATTCTGCTTATTTACACTCGAAAATCTGCGATAGCGGCGAGCGCCCCGAGAGCCGCCTTGAGCCCCAGGCGGCATCAGATGAGGCGCTCGCTGAGCCAGATTCAGGAGTCTTCGGGGGGCGGCGGCGGCGGCGGGG
>DWJZ01009888.1:0-10443 GCA_018249125.1 Asbolis capucinus
CTCAAAGGTGTGTGAAGTCTGCCAATCCGCACTTGACCAGCGTGGTGGACTATGGCCTTAACCTTCTCATTCAAAGAGACCCATGCTCAATAATGGGCCGTGATGGGTTGAGATGATGATACTACGGTCGAATTTTGTAATTCGATATTTTGTAGAGATAGTTTATGTTGCACTGAATTTTAATCGAATTTAAAACAAGGCGATTCTCAATTCGATTGTATTTTATATCCGATCGATATAATTTTGGCACCAAAACCTTTGACAGAGAATTCTGTACAAAGCTGCTAAAGACATCAATGCTCTATCTCCTACCATTTTAGAGTCTATAAAGGAAGAACAAACATTAATCATTACATATGCAGATGCAAACGGGTACTCACGATCTGTTTATTATTCTATCGATATTTCGACCCATGCATGGGTCATGGTCATATAATAATTAGCAGATTGTGAGTACCCGTTTACATTTTAAATGTATCCGCAACGAAATTAGTCTTAAAAAAATACGCCGTTATTGTTTTTCGAATAGGGTTAAACTGAGTTACTCCAAATAGTTATGCCTTATTTTTTTCGTCGTCACCTCATAACTACAGGGTACTAACTAATTTTCATGATTTTTTTACTTTTAAAAAGCTGGTGCTTGGCATGTGGTCCCGTTTCCATCTGAGCGACATCTGAACGACATCTGAGTAATTTCTTAGTTAACCCTACTAATGTGTTTTATTTATTTAGTTTAGGTCTGTCCTTTTATTTATTGAGTACATTTTTAAATTGGGTAAATTTTTAATGTATATTATTAAAATGATTTAATGGTTTTAATTTTTTTTTTATATTTTTAAATTTCACTCTATACAAAATTAGATGACCAAAAAAAAAAGTTAGCGGTCGAAAACGCTTATCGCTTAGGGGCATAGATAGCAGCTAATTCTCATGAACTAAATATGCAAATAAAGTTACATAAAAATCTTTCAACGCGTTTCGTAGAAGTATGGTAACTAACATGGTGACACGAGAATTTTATATATAAAACTTACGTACTATTACTTTCACACCACAGAGAAAAAACAGAAGAAAAAATATGTAAAGATAAAAATTATAAAAAAATATTTTTCGTTTTTAAGCTGTCAGTGGTTAATTATAGGTAAAAGCAAAAAATGTTTCTTGTCTTTGGCTGTGCTTACATACGCCAATGCCATAATTAAGGAAAACAAAAATTGTTTTTTTTTGTTTGAGGCGAATAGACTCGGATACTACGGTACAATTTTGAATAATTTTTTTTTTGATCCCTACATTTTTACCAATAAACATAGATTATAGAATATTTTTATAAATATTAGGCATCCGTATGACAATTTCGATAAAGTAACCAGGTTGGTAAGAATACTAAAAAAATCCTTATATTGCGCGCAGTGTTTAAACTATTGACAATAGAGCAAAGTGATGTACTACTGTTTTATAGAAGATATCAATATGTACAAATAAGTCCGAGACACCATATGTCTAACTGTTACAGTTATGTAACAAAAACTATTTTTTTATGGTAACTGGCTCTTCCGAAACAAAGCGAGGGTAGTTTCTTTTATTAAAAGAAAATTAAAAAATATGTATGTATTTTTATATATGAAAACCGATTGATATAAAATCAACAAAGATATTATTAGGTATTTGTGACAACCGCAAATCGCATGCAAATCGTTTTAGGAATATCAGAAATTGGCGATAAAGAACTGACAGACAAACTGAAACTGACACATTTGAAAAATTTATATAGTTTATTTTATAATTACGAATGCTACTCCCGCGGGATACACACAGGAATTATGCGAATTAATACGATTTCTTGATAAAAATACGGTAAAAATGATATTTGGCGGCAACGCGTGTTCACGACCGGCGCTCGAGAGTCCATCTTTTCTTCGTTCGGGCGTTATCGGCCGCAGCCGAGGATTGCCGAGCCTGTTTGAACTATTTGATCGGATAATTAAAATAGCCACGAATAGTGAACATGGGACTCTGTTACTATGTCTGTCTGTCTGTCACCAGCCTGTATCTCATGAATCGTTATAGACAGAAATTTTGACAGATGATGTAACTACAAGTATTCTAAAATACAGTATAAAATAAATATTTAAGGGTTTTCATATAATACACATGTTTTTTTCTCATTTTTATAGAACGCACTTAACCTTTCGTGTAATCGACTGGCATTTGGCCGGTTTTTAAAAAAAAAAAATCATCCATAGATAGTTATTTGCATAAAGATTTCGTATAGACATAAGTGGATATTATTATACTATTATAGTAGACCAGGTGTATAAAAGTTAAGTTGAGTTGTTGATAGATGAATATTTGCGTATAGACATACTATAAGTAGATATATAATATAGTATTGATGTATAATATAAACATTAAGTTGATTTGTGTATTGTATGTGAGGTCAAATTTTAACATAATATGTTTATCAGTTTTTTCAAACATACAAATCTTGTTAACAAAATTTATGTTAAAATAATTATTAAAAAGTTGATTTTTACGTTTTTTTTATAAAACTCGTATATTGTGACATTGAAAAGTTATTACAGCCCAAGATATTAAAGAAAACATGTAATGTGACGGTTTTATAACTAGCCTGTGACGTCACCCACTGGTTTGTTTACAAGATTTGTAAGGGGAAAAATTTACTATAGATTCAGCTTTAATTTAAAGATGAATAATAAATTATTAAATAAATATCTTTGGTCAACTCACACACGGTCATCTGACCCCAAACTAAGCGTTAGCTTGTACTACGGTGATCAGATAACTGATAAACATACATATATAATTTTAAATACATACTTAAATAGATATTCCTATTCCACACCCGGACACACAGAACAAACATTCCTGCTCATCATAGAAAAGTTTAAGCTGTGTGGGAATCGAATCCACGACCTCCGGTGTAGTTGTCAGGTTCACTAACCACTAGACCAACCTGTCAAATAGCTCAGAAAATACAAAAAATCACTGAATAGATGGGGGTGAAATCCAGCTCATCGTCTTCTAACTACATACCCTCGCTGGTACACCTCTCATGGAGTATATAGATGTAGTTTGACATAATATGGTGTTTTTATCATTAATGGGTCACATTCTGGGTACGAAACCGAAACACCGATAATGCGCGTAGCATAGCGTACGTACCCTGTCAAGAGTCCTGGAAAGTCTTATACTGGGACACTGGTTGTCCGTGTACCGCGACGAAAACCAACGATAGTCATATACAAGCATTCTCTTTACATTTTAAAGTTTTTTTAAGATAGTTCATTCACCTAAAATTGTAATTGTAATACATTGAACTACGATAATTTTTCTACATTTTTATAGAAATTCTAATCTTACATTACCAATTTTAGTCCTTATTGTGGAGTGGTCTATGAACCTGTTAAAAATAACATAAAATAAATTGATAAGATTGATTCATATTTCCATAAAACCGTGCCGAGTGCAAAACAAAATGGCGTATAGACCAGTTGAATCGGGAAGTGTTGTTAAATCATATTAAAAACCAAATGCGGCGAAGTCTTATCAAATTGCCTTGAATTACATTAACTATATAATTTTAAAATAGAAACAGACGCTGTATTGTAAATGAGCTGGCCGTGACTTTAGTTTTTACTCGTAGAACCGTTGATTACGTTATGGAAGCATCACGTGATTAAAAATCGTTTTTTCCCATTCATGACTGTCATCCATAACTGTCCTTATACTGAGCCTGAGCTCAGTAGACCTGAGGAGACCTGAGTCTCCTGTTTCAATGTCCTCATAACTATTCCATTCCGGGGCTCAGGTCTCCTGTTTCAATGTCCCATAGCTATCCCACTCCGGCACTCAGGTCTCCTGTTTCAATGTCCTCATAACTGCTCCATTCCGGGGCTCAGGTCCCCTGTTTCAATGTCCCAATAACTGCACAAGTCCAGGGCTCAGATTTCCTGTTTAATTGTCCCGTAACTGCCCCACTCCGGGACTCAGGTCTCCTCTCACAACCTCAATAAATAAAAGGATATAAAACGAACCAGCAAATAATGCTTCTTCCATCGGACCGCAAATTTTTGTATGTTCTGTTCAGATATCTTCAGCTCAAATGTCTTCAGCTCTCACCAATATACAATGTCATTATTCATATATCATTAGTGTGCCATTAATAAGTGAAGTCATTTATGGTTTCAGTTGCATAAAGTTTTATTAACAAGCTTTTATTAGCTTCACTTTTGTGTAAGTGGAACTGGAACACTTCTGGAACCTTACAACTTAAATTTAGCCCACTTACAGCCACACAGATAACAATGTAATATTTTGTTAGTACACTTTAAAGTACTGTTAACTGGCTATATTTTACTTTTGGTCTCTAAGAATGAATTTATTATATTTTTTATGAATGAATTTATTTAGAAAATTATTATATTCTGTACTTAAATTGAACTTTGAGTTACAAAATGTATTTACTATCTAGCTTCACTACTAATTCGCTTACACGCATACATTGTTTTTTTAGTATCAGTAGACCAAAAATCCCATACAAACTTTCATCCCATATCCCAAGGTATAATTAGGGATGAAAAGTATCCTAAATACTAAGTATTTCTCGAGATTTAAAGTCATTCCAAACATAAAACATATTCAGAGGTATTTTAGTACAAATAATCACCCCCCTTTTCTATTCTTTATAGGGTGAAATTAAAGAAATGCTGAATTTATATTGAACACGTCAAGGATATGTAAATTTCAAATTCAAGGTAAACACGTAGTACCCAGGAGCTTGTATTAAAGAATTTTAAAATATTCACATTATTTTCCCTATCTTTTTCTTTTTATTACAAATTATCAAAAAAACTGAGAAACACATATTTCATTAATTTAAATAAGGCATATTTGTTGCAAATTTTAAGCAAATTGGTTGACATTTAAGAAAATTCCCATACAAACTTTCTTCTCCTATTCCAGGCAAACCCGGGAATCATTCGGAATAAAAAGTATCCTAAATGTTGATCAGGGATATAACTAATAACTTTACAAAGTTTCATCGAAATCTCTTCGTGAGTTTTCATGTGATGCGCGTTCAGACACACAGACTTCCATAATAATACCATTCCTTCCAGAATAATTAAAAAAAAAACTTTCGTGCTCTATCTCCATATTAGTGTGCCCCGTCATCAAAGTTTCGAAAAAATATTTAATGTACAGGAAAAATGTAAAATGAGTTTTATTATAGTACAGATAATCCGGTTTGAAGATCAAATATGACAGAGACTGCTAATCAGGCAAAATACGTTCGAAAGTAAAGGAATGATTAGTACAGACTAATATGATGCGTATGCAATAAATTAATATGTATCATAATTATGTATGCTCATTAAACCGATATAATATGTTTAATGGTAAATTTTAATTTACTTCGTCTTATGGACAAAACAATTAAGAACTACTTATTTTATAAAATTAACAAATCTTGACGCAATTAGATTTTGCACTGCGACAACGAAACTACGACATCTAACTTGTATGTAAAATTAATATATAGGTACGTTCACTCAGAAACGAGCGACTTAGTCGAGTGTGACGCACAACAGTAGCTATTGATTTAAAGAAAATATATTCATGAAATTCTCGATCAATTTATAAAATTCTCAAGTCTAAGACCAAACCTTGACAATACATTAGAATTATTCATTTTTTGGTCGTATCCCGAGTCAAAATTATGCGGGAGCCAAAGATAAAGAAAAACACGCAAAAGCATGACGAAGATTAGGGTAGTTGGTAGACTTTTTTATCTCTTCAAATCAATTTGAAGATCTGACAATTTATCAATGTTTATAATAATGGTTTATGATAGATAAACCATGATGGAGTATATGCTGAACCGCCTCAGCTATATCAGATACACTAGTATACTTAAAACTGCGCATTTGGGTATATTACATCTGTGTGTGTAATATGAACGCACGTGAACGGCTCAGATAGCAGTGTTGATAATGCGTGTCAAAGAATAAGTTCCACGTGGTATGTGTTGTAGAAGAAGAAATGAATGGCTTTAACACAATGGCGCACTAATGAGCTTGGATCTGTCTTCTTGAATGAGAAGTCCTAGAGCATACGCCACCACGGACTCTACTCCATTCGGATTCGTGGAAGGGTTAGTAGCCAAAAAAGTATTGAAAGGTTTTTACCAGAACTAACGGCTTACGTGCTCAGACGCATGGAAACGCTTAAGAATGTTTACTACTGGCATTAACCATTAGACCGAGCCGGCTGTTGGCTAATTTCGATTGATCAGGTACAATTGACGCGAGCCACCGGGCTATGAACGTAGAAATTCAAAATCATTTCTAAAAGGAATTTGGTTTTAACCAGAAATGGCCACAGACTGACGACATGCACCGTTCCAAAATGATCTGCTTTGTTAAACAATATTAGCCCACAAGGTATGATGATGCGTAACCGTTAGTGGCTAGCACTTTTGTGCTCATTCGTCTGCTACTTGCTCTTTGGCTGCTGGAACATTCTGGACAACAGAGGAGGCTAAGGAATGAGGTGCCTGTTGTTTGTGAACGCGTGCAAGGTCATAGACTAGATTTTTTGAGCTTGACTTTGTCTTTCGGATGCATGGGCTCTTTGCAACTTCATGAGGCTTGGAGCATACACATTGCTTCAGTGTGGATAATTGAGGGCTGGCCCAAAGCATTCGCGAGATTCCCTGGAGGCCTCCAATCCGACAGCGCTGAAATTCAACGATAGGTACCAATATCGATGTGTCTACATATTCGAAACTCAGAATCACTGAACCAATTATTTTAGGTAGGTATTCATAGCGTAACGGTTTGTACGTTATACCGCTGGACCGGAATGTCCGGAAATTTAATTCTGTCTCAAATTTTTATCAGAACTTATTGCGATGAAACATCATGCACTCCAACTAAACCTGCATTCTAGAGATTTCTTTGTTCTCGTAGGTTCTTATAAAATTCTTAGCCAACGTGGACTATGGCCTATATTACCCAGATTGTGAGAGAAGAGCCGCGGGTCCATTACGTATCTTGCAAACGGAAGGCGATGACGAAAATGTAGCGAAAATCTCTCGTTGATCGCGAATTCTTATTATTTTTCTTCTTATTCATTAGTGAGAGAGTTATGAGTTGGAATAATTATAAAAGAAGTAACTAACCAGAATCCAGGTGTTCTAAAAGTATGCCTATGAGAGGAATGCAAGAAATAGGCAACAAAGTTTACACAAGACACTGCGTAATCTATGAATGTTTTGATAATACCAACAGCCAAGTGTGAGGCATGTTTACACCGTCGTGCGTCTGTGTGCGTGTACCCGTGTAGCAGCCGAACGTATTTATTTTAGGTGGCCGTTAAACCAGGCTCAGTCTTTGCTACTCCGAACAGCTATTGTGACAGTGACTGTGATTCTTGGAAGTTCAAAATGTCAGCGTCACCAATCGCAAGACAGGCCACCGGCAGCCAGGCCATACCCTCAAGACGGGTCCTCATCACAGACCCAGCTATGATGCCAGATGTTTACTCCAGCACGCCTGGAGGCACTATTTATTCCACAACTCCTGGAGGTATTGTTTATTTCTTCAGTATTTTTGAAATGAAAAATCTTATCACATGGACGTTTAATAAAAATAAAAATGAGGAATTTTACTATTGTAATGACTGATTACATTAGCATGAAATTAATGACGAATATTAGAATTACCAAACTAATTCCTTAAAACCGTAATAAAGAAGTTTAAATAGACAAACAGATTGAAAAAATAAGAACATTATAAATTTAAAATTAGAACCTTGACAGTTTAATCGATAATCAACGGTGTCAAATTATATGTAGAATAACAGATAAAAAATGCTTGTATTGCCGTAGGTTCCCAATTAAAATTAGAGAAAAAAAAATGTTGAGATGGGAAGTAAATAAAACACAAATTATGTATACATTTCAATGCAAAGATTACCAATGAGTCATATTATGTAAATTTCAAGGTTACATTATAAACAAAACCACATGGTTTGTTCCATAAATACTAACCTAACCTAAAGCTAAAAATGTCAAAATAAACCAGGCCAGGGATACAGAATATAAAGAGCAGACTGTTCTATAGCAGAGTACTTAAAATTAAAAAGAATTCTTCCACTTGTTCCATTTTTAAAACTTTGTTTTCGTTTTGGCGCGTTGATAACGCTTACGTAAGAACACGTGTGTTCGTAATGTTGGTATCTTGGATTAGTGATCATGAATTCACGATATTAGCTTTAAGTTGCTAGGGGAAATATCAGCGTGATCAATTAGGCAATGTTATTTATAAATTCGTATGTGTTAGTAACAGACAACATATAAACGATGCCATTTGCATTAGAGGTATGACATTGTGTGTGTGTGTTTAATATTGTATGTGTGCAATAATTATAAACTTATGCAGTTTTATCTAGTGGTTACTGAACCTGACTACTAAGCAAGAGGTCCTGGGTTCGATTCCCAGGGCAAACTTTTCTGTGATGAGCAGGAATGTTTGTACTGTATCTGAGTGTAATAAAAATTGTATAAGCATGCATTTAAAAATATATAATATTTGTATGTTTATCAGTTGTCTGATCTCTATACAACAAGCAAAAACGCTTAGTTTGGGATCAGATGACCTTGTGTATATGTCCTGAGATATAAATTTTTTGACTTAGGGAATTTAGATTTTTTAATTTATATTTAAGACATAAAATAGAGTTGGAAAGTTTAGTCGTTCTATTTTCAAAGTCTAATACTTAATTTACTGGGACAAATCGATGATACTGGCTGGTAATTTTTCTTTTATAAAGTAAAACAAGTCGGAACCGAGACTTAGGAGCGAAATTGTAGTGTATGACTTATCTTTGGGTACTTGAATATAAAAATACTGGGTATATGAATATGTACTGGGTGCACTTACTGTTTCTTTATATAACAAACAGTATAACAAAATTCTTAATTAATATATCTACATAGAACAATTATACATATTACTAATTAATATAGTCACTGTACTCTTATCAAACTTTCTATGTTACAAGCCGAATTGAAAAACATACATATATTATAATCGAGGCAAATCTAGCTTCAAATAACTGCTGGTAACTAAATTTATATATTATAATGTTAGCTACGTTTATTTATTTGTATATTTTCGTTATTTTATTGGTACCTGACAGACAGTACATAAACTAACATTGTTTTAACCGTAATATATAATTTATGTATTATGACCAAAAAGTGTCCCACTATTGGGCTCTGGTATTCCCTCACAATGTGAGGAATCTAGGCCATAGTTACCATGCTGGCAACTGCAGATTAGTAGACTTCATCTTCGAGATATTCTCAGGAGTACAGGTTTCTTCGCCATATTTTTTCTTCGCTTCGACGTGATAATTCAAACCTAATATGCACATTATTTTTTAATGTAAGCGGTACGGTAAGGGTACTCACGGGCAAGTCTTGCCGTGACCATGACCTATGCAACTGGATTGAAATATTGGACTAATAGTAAACAAACGTGATCACCCGTTTACATAAAAAAAAATATCGGCGACGATATCAGTTTAAAAAACAAATGCACATAACGAGATGCACGCAGGGTTTGAACCCAGGACTTCCTGTTCGAGAGATTACCGTTCAAAGAACTATTAGTATATTCTAACTGTAATATATCTTCACCTTTGGATTTCTACTGCAGGAAATAATCTTATCTTAAATTGAGCCACTCTGTCCGGTGCTGAGCTCTTTGATACCAGCAGATACTCGCTTCTTCAGGTCATCAG
Source organism: Asbolis capucinus (assembly GCA_018249125.1). Classification (NCBI taxonomy): domain Eukaryota; kingdom Metazoa; phylum Arthropoda; class Insecta; order Lepidoptera; family Hesperiidae; genus Asbolis; species Asbolis capucinus. The sequence continues at coordinate 9,829 of DWJZ01009888.1, forward strand.
TTCACCTGCGCTCCACTCTTTCCATGATGTGGTCTCCATGAGCACCTTTATACTAACATAAAAATATCAATAAAACTGGAGCATTGTACACAAATTATCGAGCTTAGTTTAGTAACCTCTAGTTAAAACCAGTTGAATCCGGATCAATTGTCTTGCATAGCTCAAGCAGAAATAATGTTGCAGCATACAATTATACTCGCTGACGAGCTATGCGTGGGTTGAAATAAGCGTAGGACGCCTTGGTAGCGAGTAGGTAATAAAATACATGTTTATGTAGGTATTCAATATTATAAATGCGAAAGTTTTTGAGAATGTATGGATGTTTCACGAGAAAACTACTTGAAGGATTTGGATGAAAGTGTACAGGAATGTAGGTTTACTTCAGAATAACATAAAGGTTACAATTTGTAATTATTTTATGTAATTTTGGTTGAATATAACGACACATGTCAATTAAGTGGAAAAAATCTGCCTCCTGAGAGCTATCTTGGCGTACGCTGCCTAAACCAGTGGAGTTACACAAAGATGATGTACCGTGGGATTGTTTGTCTCGAGTAGTTCTAAATAAAAGTCCGCGACAGCATTTATCTACCTTTTATGTGGAAGCCACTTTTG
>DWJZ01009889.1:0-10441 GCA_018249125.1 Asbolis capucinus
TAATTACTAACGGTAACGCTTCACTGTGGAAAGAGAAGAAAATTAGCGTAAGGATTAGCACCTCGAACACGATTCGAAAATATTTAGCACCACGCTTCAACAAGCTCGCCTTGGCGGGTCACTACCGCGACCCCCGACACAACCATGACAGTTTTGTCAAAAATTCTGTTGAAATGCTTTTCATGCGAAAACCGTCAGTTTGCTAAGTTCTGAAACGTTTTTCTGTCATATGTAAAAATTAACAAATTATATTTAAGTGAAAATTTTAGTGAACGTGACAACTTCCAACGAAAGCAATAATGCTTGTTTTAAGATTGTAGTAAATTATATGAGATGTGTTATTTATAGCCTTGTGATTGATCTATTTTTATTTGGAGTACCTGACCTTTTTACGCGTTTAACAAATGCCCAGAAAAATAAATCTTTGAATCAGAAATAGACTGAAGTATTGAACGTATTTCTCTTCTTTCTAACATCTTGCCTACTAATTACAACAGACAACCTTTTTCTATTTTGTTTTTAACTTTTTTCCAAGAAAGAAGAACAGAAATAAAATAGACGCTATTGCCAATTAGCAAAGAATAAGGAAGTTGTTACAAAGCTTTTTATTCTTTAGGGCCAGTCGCTCGGCAAACATTGGTTCAAATATTCTCCGAATTTACTAACGTTCATGCTGAAACTACCTTTTTCTATGACTATAACTACAGTAATAACATCCATGACCGGAGAACAAATAATCATCTGTAGATATCTCGGAAACATAATACCCACCATACTTCGTAAACACTTATACTAAGACCAGAGCGATCGAATACAGTTTCCAAAAATCCGTAAATTTTAGTTTGCAAGAAGGGAATTTGTGTCATAATATTTGCCACATGCAACGTGGCGGTGCCGATTCGGGTTGTTGTTATTAATTATTCTCTCCGGTACACAAAGCCAAGTTCCGCCATTGCAGTTTCAATATACCGCCGAGGAAGGTGCCAAATGTCTTTCTGTCGTTGCCAAAGGTAGGCAGCGGCACGAGCCACCCACGCTCTGTTTGTTGCTAATCTGTCGTGCCCTTGCTTTATAAGGAAAACTAATATTAAAACTTATAGTATTCAAGGGATAATAAATAAATTAATAAATATCTCGGGACATCTCACACACGGCCATCTGACCCCAAACTAAGCGTTAGCTTGTACTATGGTAATCAGACAACTGATAAACATACATATAAAATTTTTAATATATACTTATATAGATATTTACACCTAGACACACAGGACAAACATTCCTGTTCATCCAAGTTGGTCCTGGGTGGGAATCGAACCCACGACCTTCGGCGTAGCAGTCAGTTGTCAAAGGATAGCTCCTTAAAATAGACATTTGACTCGGTAAAATAAAAATTGTTCACGACAAGAAGACCTCAACTTTCATAACGTCTCGTAAACGTGATTTAGTATCATCAGACGACGCCATCTAGTGAACTACAATGTAAAATAATATTCTATCAATGTTATACAGTCATCAAGAAGCTCTAGAGCTGACGGCACAGCGATAAAGAAGATAATTTAAACCGCGCCGATGTAACATGTTTTCAATAAGTTAACCCCGACCATCCAATCATGAACATGATGGGTATCGAAAGAAGGAATCAGATCACATAACATTACGTAGTCCACATTACTCAGCATTCGCCCATACATTATTGCCTCGCAGCTAAGTAGGCTCGCTCGTATCTCACTCAATTTATCTGCGCTCGATAAAGTGGAATACACGTCAAAATTGAGTTCACGTCTAAAAAGCAATTTGGATTATCTGATTTGCGCGTTTATACATAAAAATGGATTTTTCTTACAGCATTGTACTTGAGCTGTTTTATGTCGTGATGCGTTCGAGATAGCAGCGACAGGCTGGGTGACAGTGACGTCACGTGGCGGTTTGATCATTTAGTGCAGGGTTCTAAACCTTTTTGGAGTCGCGCCTCCCTAAACGACTTGCGAGAATTTTCGTGAATCCTATTATCACATATAGATAATTCATGAGTGTTTGGTTGGAGTAGGACAACATTATAGTTTTTGTTATATTTATTATGTGTAGATAATTAATTCCTTTATAAACATTTACTTAGTACAAAACAATTAAAACCTATAAACTAATATGATGTAAACCTTTTTATTTTTTTATCATCAAATGCTTCGCGTCTCCCGTGAAAGCTGCCCGCGCTCCCTAAGGAGGCGCGCCCCACTGGTTGAGAAACCAGTTGATCATTTAATATAATCGACTGTTACTGATGTCCAACAAATTTGCTATCGCGTTCGTTCTGGATCTGGTGAAGGAAAGGAAAGATATTGTAGGGTCTGTATGGAGTAAAACGCAAAGATTACTATCATTATCGTTACCCATAAATGTTCCACTACTGGTCCCGGGTCTCCTCTCACAATGTAAGGGTAAAGGCCACAGTCCACCACGCTGGCCAAGTGCGGATTGGTGGACTTCACACACCTTCGAAAACGGAGAACTTTCAGAAGTATAGGTTTCCTCACTAGGTTTTCTTTCACCGTGGCAATAATAATCAATTTATGACACGCACATAACTCTGAAAATGAGAGGTGCGCGTCGCAGGATTTGAACCGAGATCTCCTTTTTGAGAGACCAAAGTTCAAACTAGGCCATCACTGGTTTTGATTACTATATTTGGAAGCAATTTCGTACAATGGAACTGGGTAATGTGCAACGAAATTGGGGAAACACGCGCTATTGAATTTAATTGTGTGACATCATGCAGCGCCTGGAACTAATGTAATAAAATATTCTTCATCACGAAATATCTTTTTCAAATACTTAAACCATTTTTTCAAGATATTAATGTACTATAATTTATATTCAAGAGTTAAATCTTCCTATTTACAATAAAAATATTTAATAAATTTCAATAAAAATCCGACCTGTTGTCATTGTCGTTGATATATCGTATAATTGATAACTTCGTGATATTGGCCATTTCCTGAAATAGAATTATGTTTAAAAATATTATTTTGTTCCTAATTCAAATCTGTTGCGCGTCCAAACTACCTACTTATCTGTAACTACGCCATTGAATGTAACAATAATTAGCAATATTATTAAAACAAGACGTTTTCGCCGTATTTCCCGTCGTTACTTTCGTTTTGTGCCAACCACAATAGCCATTTTAAATAACCATTGTTTATTGTATTGTATTCGACTGAGAATATTTTTACAGAATTCAGCTCCAACTTTTATGGTCGTTGCATTTCATGACGGCGCGTCGGTTGGTTTCTATCGTCAGTGTGTTAAGGTTGATATTTGAACGAAATTGTGACCGGCAATGGTCCTGGAAATGTTATTTCGCGTTTTAGCCCGCTTGACATTTGGCGCGGGACCAATGTTTGAGTTTGTCTAGTTTATGGTTACGACTAGGTATCGTGACGTCAGCGGGCCTAGCGGCTGCGGTCAACTAGATTACAATTTTGAAGTTTAAATGGATCGCTAATTGTACCGGGCGCCCCCATGGCACAGCGGCTTTCGGCATCGGACTACCTGAGGCTTGATCGGATTTTATTAGCCTTTTTACTTACTACCTAGGGCCCACGACTTCGCTCGCGTGGTGCATTGCTCAAAATACTTTTATGTGTTATTTTGGACTATAATTTATTCCTAGTTATGGATCCCCTGTATGTTATTCCTTATCCCTGTGCTAAATTTTATTCAGATTCGTTAGGTAGTTTTTGCGTGAAGGAGTAAAATACTTTCGCATTTATAATATTAGTAGGATATAACTCATATATGTACAAACAGATGAAGCTACTTATTAATTATTAGCTAAAAGACATTAACTTTAACCTATTTAGTGCGGCTACTGGCTGGGGCCTACTGAGTACGGGGTCTCCGAATTAAAAAGTAATTGAGGGGGTTGGAGCCTATTGCACCATGCTGCCGTAATGGGGGATTGGTGGAGAATAAAATTCCTGAACAATGCGTACTGGAAATACAACTCGAAAACTGCCGTAAGTGTATTGGTTAGAAAACCTGACCGTAAGCCGTGAGCCAGAGGTTATGGGTTCGATTCCTATGCAGTAAATTTTCTGTAATAAGCAATGTTTGTTCTGTGTATGGATGTAAGAAAAATCTATACATGTGGGTATAAATAACTATATTTCATGTTTATTATTTTTTTATCACCATAATATAAATCTAATGCTTAATTTATCTTAATTAATCCGCAACTGTGGAGGGTGATCAGGCCCATTACCTCTACAAATAAAATAATAAATGAAAATAAAACCAGGCAGCTCTGCGCAATTTCTTTCACCTATGTATATCTTTACATATAACATTATATACAACAAAAATATTGTAACTGCAACAGCCTTCGAAGCAGAGAGCCTTGCTCCATTGTACTAACAATAATAACTATAGATTCTAATGGTAGTGAAGGACATAGAAGTTAAATAAACAGCCTGACGTCGGTAAGCCAGCCGAGGTCGGAAACCCATTAGTATTTAGAGCAGTTTAATGTCGGCGAGTCAACCGATGAACCAAACTTCCTTATCCGTGGATTTATCGGAAATACGAGTACACTGCTCGAACCTTCTGCGTGGCCTTCGCTCACCAGAAACTGTATAAAACAGAGAATCTCCATATAAAAGAAGGAAGGAAGAAAGAAAGAAGTGTTTATTTCACCCGGTTTATCAATATACAATCAAAGCTTAATGTGAATACATATAAATTATAAATAGGACTTACGTTTAAATATATTTATAGATGGAATATGTTTTATAGAGTATTGAAATCGATTCCATGTGATGGTAAGTTCGATGATGTCTAAAATGGTAACATAGGAATCCTATTCACTCTTATAGACTCCCACATCATACGTAGGCGGGAACACCGACGCATTTCCACACAGTTTTAAAGTAATATAAAACTTAGAATTGAATATAAATATGCCGATGTAGAAACGAAATCTGTATCAGAACTCTGTACTAGTTGGTAGTGAATCAATTTTCCAACAAATAAAGGGTCCTGGTTAAGATTCTAGGTCAAAATGTATTTATATGAGAGCTCAATATTAGCTCTCGAGTTTACATATGTACGGGTACATATTATTTTTGTAGTTGTTACTTTTCCGCGCCATCCACGACATAGGAATTTTTATTGCCTTACAATCTTGACATAGTAGGCAGTAAAGCTAAGAAAATTGCACGAAAAAGATCCTACTCATCTATTCTGGAGGCAGAATAAAGTGACAATGGAACTTTTTAAATCGACGTAAAAGGCTTGTCGCCGGAACTTTTAAATGAACGTTAAGCACAAACAGCCTTCCTCTTACTGTGTTTATACAGCGTCAGTATTTGTATCGGTGATAAAAGAGCGTCGACTCCCGTTAGTGTTTAGAGCGGGCTAATGTCTCCCAATCGATGGAACGCACTAAGTTCCTAATCTGCCACTTAATCTTAATGCGGCGGCGCGCACGCTCGCGCCCAGTCGTCACTCCAATTTCGTCTTATCGCTAAATCTGTTAGTTGTGTGTAAAATATATTACACGTGGAATGTCATTAGTATGAAACTTCCTCGTCGGTGTTATTAATTAGTTTGGTTTAGTGAAAAGCTGAAACTCTAGAAAGACACTAATCGTCACTAACGGGTTAAGGGTTTTTATAAGTATTAGAACAGGGGTGAGTAACCTTTTCAATTAAAGGGCCAATTTTAAATTAGATATTTGCAAAGGGGTCGCACATACATAGATTAGCATTATTTATACTTAATGAAATCTATTTAACATTTTATAGCTAATTAAATTTTTGTATCATTATACTTTTTATATGTGTTTGTATATTTTTTATAGTTGTATTATTTTATGTTTTGATTCGGTGTTTGACCTTCTAAGCATAAAAAACCAATTTAAAATTGCTCAAAGGGCCGCGTGCTGCTCACCTGTGTATTACAGAGTCGACGTGTATTACGATTAACATAACTGGATTAATTGACACAAAAAACACTGAATTGAGTTCTACTAAAAGCTGTAACAGCATAACTTTTTTTACTTCGTGCTCAAGTTATACAAAAATTGATTTGAAGACTTACTGACATTCAGACGCGTAGTCCATATTCACAAAATTGTAATAAACCTACACGCTCATCTAATTTATAATGTTATGCAAGTATTAGGCAATAATTATCGCTATTATTGGTGAAAATATCGTGAGGAAACCTACACTCCTGACAGTTGAAAATTTTAATTGCAAACCGATACTCACGATCTATTTGTTATTATACCGATATTTCGACCCAGTTACATAGGTCGTGGTCACGACAAGACTTGAAAAGAGATGGTGGGTACCCGATTGCACTTGAAATGATTTGTATTCCCAACGATAGTATCTTTACAAACTACAGAAAGTTTCCCATGAGTCTTAATGGTGAAATGAAATCTACTCGGCACTGGACCAGCGTGGAGGACTGTGCTCCGTACTCTTATTATGACAGGAGACGAGGAAGATATGTTTTCCTTCTCGCTTAACGTCGCTATGTCCGAACTCGGTGTGCTATAAATAGGCTACAGTGTGCGATTCTTCAAGAAACCAATGAATAGGCAAAGGTTATTGCGCTCAATATCTTCTACAAAAAAATATTAACAGGTTGTATAAACATTTTTTCACAACGTACAACATTTTAATATATTGCTCAATAGGTGAGCCCGCAACGTTTGTGTGTGTTTACGATAACTTATATTTCATAATTCTAAAGTAAAAGTAACATAACTACTTATTAACATCAGCTAACTGAAAATGTAAATCCTGTCAAAATATCTCCAGATATTCCAGAGGTAAGCTGGAACAAACAGACAGATAGAAAGACAAAAATTTAGAACAGGTTATTTTGATAAATGTATGTACCCTGTATACGGTATACCGGTTATTTAAATATTAAAAAAAGTTGCCCCAATTTTTTTTGTTTACATAGATAACGAAACAATGAAATATGTCGACTGTGTGTTTCCTCACATGACATACATATCACACCGACGACACTTTATGAGACAAAAAACAGTCCCTACTCTGTATGGAGTCGAGCTCAAGAGGCTGTAGAATTAGAAGGACCGTCCGTTGACATTGAAGTGAAATCGTCTCAAATGGATATAAAATGCCTTCTGCCTTCAACTCGCTATTACCGCGTGGTTTTGTTTCATTTGCCATCTGTAATTTTCTTAATTATACACTTGGAATGGGGAATTGAGCGCCATTTTGCTTTTTACGTTTTAATTTTTAAACGCTTTATTTCGGCCATGGTCTAGAGTTCAGTAATATTTGATTGTTTTATGATTCATTAATTCTTTCTTTTTTTCCATTGAAAATGTATGACGGGATGAAAGAACAAACGGACGACGAAAATATATTTTTTTTTTAAATCATGATGGATTGACTATATGGACTTATTATTAGGAATATTTTTAATATCTTGTTATAATAGCCACTTGATTATATATCTTAAAATTTTAATAGTAACAGCCATTGCCGCGTTCTCAGCTTGTATGGAATATCTTCCGACACTTACCGGAATCGAGCCTGGGAACGCAACCTGACACTTAACAAAGACACTACGGACCCAACATTGGCCGGCTTCACCCTAGTTTTTCGTTAGATGTAATTATAATATAAGAATTTAGATAACAAAAATCCATTAAATGAGTAGCGTCGTTGAAACCTGCTGCGCCAACCTTCCTTCACTAACTTCAAGCTTAATATTTAAGACTGAGAAGAAGAGAAGAAAGCTACCTAACTTATAATACCTTAAAGTACCCGAAAACTAAGATGTTCTTTTAAAAAAGCAACCTTTTGACGACGGAACCAAAAACATAACTCCCTTCTAGGAATCAACTGATTTATTGAAAATGTCACGAGGACAAAAATATTTAAAAATTCAAAAGAGGGAACAATCCCGGCAATTCGAGGAGAGGTATTACATTTGTTCCGTGGTAAGCATTTAGGAGCGTCTCTTAGGCTTAAACTAAGAGCTTGACGACGGCTTGGCAATCGGCCGGATGTAAATGTCTGTCTCCACAAATCATTTGTACTGCTGTTGCCGTTTAACTTATCTCACAGTTTTATCTTCACAAACTTTTGTTACATTCACTTCACTTGTTTTTTGTATGTATGTACATATGCGATGTATCGCTTCTTTGCATCGATAACGTCATCATAAAAACCACATTTATCTAATTAAACTTTTAAATTATATATTTTTACCTGTATCATATAGTATATGTACTACTAGTACTATAAGTGAATAAACGTAAAAAAATATTTCACGGATTCATACTTTGGATTCCTACAATCAAATTTCATGGAGTTAAAATCTGTGTTTGTTTTACGAATTCCTCTACAGTAAAAATGTGTGTTTTAAGATACAATTTAAGAGAGATATTATTGAACCAAAAAATAATGTTAAGATATGTCATAAAAATAAATTGACCTCTAAAAAAATTACAAAAAATTTACAAAAAAAATATATTTTTTGAATCGATTGTATTTTCGAAGAAAAGCGTTTTCACACAATATACACACATATAGGTCTAAACAAACTTTATATATTTGTATGAATGGCCTAATAGAATTTATGCGCATATTTAGTATTTCCTGTAATATCACTTTCAATCTTGTCGAATTGAGTTATAAAGGTTGAGTGCGTGTTTGATATTCGAAAAGTTTCTGTAAAAATCAATTTCGAATTAATATTTTTTTGATTTTATACGAGCGTCCTGAAATACTTTAACAAATCAACTCATCGGTAGTACTGTGCCTTGTTTGAGTTTGACTTTGCAATAAATACGTCAAACTTTTCTATAAGCGATAACATATTAAACCAAATCATATTTGTAACGCCAATATCTGGTGTAGATGTGGCGCGTGACTAGCGTCTAATAGACCGCCACTAAGCAAGTGACGTGCGAGATTGAAGGAGAAAAAGTGATTGATTGACAAACCAAGCCAGTTCCTTACAGGCGGTTTAATTTGTTCCCGGCGTGACGTGCCGGGCCAACCCGGGATCTTACATCTATAAATGTACCGTGTACGTACCGAATAATATCAATTTATTTACTGTAGTCCTGTGGAGCGAAAACTGACAAAGTTTCAGATTCCAGCTACCTACATATTTTCACCCGACTGCCCCAGGAAAGATGACATCGTTTTTGGTTGTATTTATGTTTGATGTCTATGTTTCCGATTGCCACAACGGCTTGAAGGATTTTTATGTTATAGGTATTGTTAGATCTTTTTTGATGGCCACATTGACCTGTAGGTACATATCAAAGTCAAAATGGCGGATACTGGACGCTATATTTGATAAATTACCAAAAATACAAAACCTTTATATTATATATGTATGTAATATATATGTATATAAAAATATATGAAAAAGACACCTATCATAAAGTCCTAATAAGAATTATTGGCCAAATTTCGGTGTCCAATACTTTGGTTTTGTCCATTCCATCACGTTCTTACGACTATTCACGTTACTTATTGATTCCCAGCATAACAACTTTTCCTATTCAAAGTGAATATAAAAGCAAAGTTTACATTTTTAATGTCGCTCAGTGAAGGCAAAATGTAATTTTTTCGTCACAATACCTAAGCGGGGTCATTTGTCACTGTAAGAGCATTTTACACTATCCGTCTCGATGCTCGGAATATAATTGATATTACCTTAAGACGATCTTTTGATTTTGTTTTATTGTTTCCCGAATAATCCTGTCGATATACCCTGGTTGGTAATGACTCTGTCTGCGAACTGTTTGAGCAAAGGGGCCTGAAATCCGACAGGCATTTATGTCATCTAATATTTCATCATTAAAAAAGCTGGCCTTAAATTACTTCAACAAGTAATAAAATGAGAAAGCAATGTCAACGTAGCTTTGCTAATTAAATACACTATTAAGGATAATTCAAAAACTACTTATTATCACTCAAATTTACATGTAACCACGTGAAAAGTACTAGCTTTCGAATACAATCGAATCATCACAATGGCTACACCCATTATTAAATTGTTAAGCAACACGAAGGATAAAAAAAACATCGAATAACTCAAAAACTACCGATCCGATGTGGCTAAAATAAAATGGGGCCACGTGACAAACATCAGCTTTTGAACAAAAAAAAATTCCAAAACCTGTTTTACTCACTATAAAGTTCTTAGGAATATATAAAAATACACACGAAACGAAAACCTCCTCCTTCTTTGAAGTTAGGTAAAAATAATGTTGTTTTAGGGTCGTGCGTGTTATTTGTAACGTATAATTTGGGTTGTCCTTTGCACTCACGATACAAGAAATGCTGGCACAAAGGCTACAATGTAAGGATTTATTTAATTCTTGAATTGGTATTTTGTACGTAGCGTTCATAGTCCGGCAGCTTATTTGCGAAAAGTT
>DWJZ01009890.1:0-10441 GCA_018249125.1 Asbolis capucinus
AATCGATATTGAAATGCTGTAGAATAGTAGTACGAATATATTGAGACGGCGTTGTCTTTCGCTATAGTTGCTGATTTCGGTTGAACCACTTAACATCAGGTGAAGACAGGAAAAAAACCAAAATCGATATTGAAATGCTGTAGAATAGTAGTACGAATATATTGAGACGGCGTTGTCTTTCGCTATAGTTGCTGATTTTAGTTGAACCCCTTGACATCAGGTAAAAAACAGGAAAAAAAACTTACTTAGTACGAATATATTGAGACTTAGCACCTTTACTGATAGTTATTAACCAACCCATTACAAACAAAACACCGTCTAACAACGCATGGGTGCATTCAACTCTGAAATATGTTGATAGGCTTTTGCATATTAAAGGTGCATCGATCGTAACTAATAACAAAGAGCTCGCTCAAGTAATTTGCATAGAATGTGTTTCTGAAGCCAAATAATCCTCATTCGAACTAATTGCTATTACCTAATGCCAACTTTGTTAAACAGAAGACGTACTATTAATAGCAAAGTAGTTTATTTCAAACGCAAATCAAAGCTATGTTACTATCAGGAATGAGTCATATTTTAAAATTGCACCTTGGTGGTTGTACGAAGAAGTTAGTTAAGTTGAAGGTTTCACACGTGAGAACATAGTATGTGTACTATAATAACCAACATTTCATGAAATTTCTTAACAAGTTCCTATTTCTCTGAAAACAGATCAGGTTGTATAATACTCTAAATTTAGCAAGCTTCCTTCTCCTGAAAGTAATCGATGGTTTTCTTATTTTGTAAGATGCCTAGCGTGACAGGTATTGCGTGCCTAAAAATGTACAGAATGCCTGGATTGCACATTACGCTCTTCATACAGATATGTGCCCGAGTAATTTGTAAAGTTTAGTGTATTTTATTTTTGTGTCTTATTTTTTATTTTTAACGTTTTGAGTTAATGTGTATTTGTAAAAAGATAATAGTGATAGGAAAGTCGAGTCTAGTCTAGTTTTGAAAGACTATAGGAATAACTATAAGAAGTATTTATTATAAAATGTTTATAAAATATTGTGTTATAGAATAAATATAAATAAATATCTTTGGACAAGCCACACACTGTCATCTGAACCCAAGTTAAGCATTTGGTTGGTCTAGTGGTTCGTGAACCTGACTGTTATACCGAAGGTCGTGGGTTCGATTCCCACCCAGGTCAAAGATGGACGCTGTAGTTACTTGAATAGTGCGTATCTAATGGGCAAAAAAGAGATAGTTACCGATCAAATTATCCGCAAAATATTATACATTATACTATGGGTTTTTCGAAGCGCAATCTGAAAGTTCAGGGTTCTGAGACTAATGTCTTTCCTGTTATCATTCACGCCAAATGCTACTTTGAAAAATGTATGGAAATTATATTTGCGGCAGAAAAATATTGCGTTTGCTTTTCCACAATAAATGTCAGTCAATTTTTGAATTAGCGTTTGTCGTGAACGATAACAGGAGAGACATTCGTCTTAAGGTCCAGGACACCAAAAAAAAACTGCACTATAGTAACTGGGAAACTCTTTTGTTGTCCAATTTTTTTAATATTATTTCTTGTCCTATATCCGACAGAAGAAGAATTTCGGTAAACCCATAATGGTTCGAAAACAGATCCACAAATAAATGAACGGTCTTCCCAGACCCTTAATAATTTTAAAAGACCTATCCAACGAAGTATCGTCGACTCGTCTACCGATACTCGTAGTAACATATCGGTAGACGCGAAAATAATGTTGGTCCTTACTTCACCAGCTCTAGTGCAGGAAAAACTATGTTTTTCAAGATTTTATTCGATTAGCAGCATCAAGGGTGCGGACGGACGGACAGACATACAGAAACTTTTAAAATTTCTAAGCGAACCTAAAAAGCGGAGCTCGTAATCATACTTCCCTGATAGTATTGTTTATGGAACATTATGGTCTAAGGTAGTCTGAAAAATTTACTGTTTTTTATTTATATTACAATGAAGATTATAATACATAATATTATATTCAACATGTAGGTAGCTAGGTAGGTTGGTATCTTTCTGTTATCATGCTTTAGTTCAACAACTTCAAGCCATTATGTGGGCGCCAAGTCAAGACAATGTGACTATTACAAGAACAAAATAAAAAACTAACTATTCATCGCCGCCATATAGGGCACACGGAAATTATTACGACGTAAAATATTTTATATTTTTACATCTCTTGCTTTGTTATAATTTTAATTCTGTAGCTGAATTTGTATATTTGATTTGTGTCTTAGAGAAAACGTCTAAAAAGCCTGCGTATCTGCGCCCAACTCCTGATAAAGCATTAGCTCATTAAACCTTACATCGTACACCGTGGATGTTGTGCGAACTTGAATCAACCGATAACAATGCCATAATTTGTGATACTTGCCTATCTTACCAAAGCGATTTTATCTGAATTGTATTGGTGTTAGTTGGTCGATATTAGTGGTAGATAAATCATTTCACACACCCACCTCATTCCTAAGCCATACTTACGCCATGGAAGTAAAAAAAACGTTCCATTTGGATTTCAATTATTACATTCTTTTCACGAAAATAGCCGAAATTTAATCAAGTGAGCCTCGTCGTAAAGTGGTTGCCACCTCTCATTCGCATCAGAAATTCGACAGTATTTTCATCATCATCTTTTCATCGACACGATGTCAAAAAGACCTAGCAGCTCAAATAATATCAACTAAGCCAAATACATAGTAGTACTTCTGTTGAGAACCCTTAAATCCAAGCTGTAAAAACATTGTAGAAATGTCGTAAAAGGCTGACAAAACACGTAAATCTGATATTAATTAACATCCGTAATCCATAAAAGTCAACTTCTTTGACGTCACTTTCCCGTCTTTGAAATATGCTGGCTGTATTATATTTCTGCGTTGACGTAAAATGACAGGAATTATATGTACATTTGTAGGCAAAGACATTTGTTACCTCCGGGAATTTTTTGGGCAAACATTATAATGTTAAGTGGCTGGTGTTGAATATAACCTTAATTTTTTAAGTGTTACGTGAATATCATATTGCAGGGCCAATGTTAGCGTAATGGTTTAAATGTGGAGTTCTTGAGCGGAAGGGCCCAGTTTCGAATCGTAGCAGTTGTAATTTTCGTGTATTAGCAGTTTATATCTTGTTTCGGAGAATGGTTAGCTGGCTTCAACCCATCAATGATTCACTATTGAGCACCATTTTTTCCTCATATTGAGAAGGTCTAGACCATACTCTACCACGCTTCAACGCGGGTTGGTGGAGGAGTTAGTGGCCTACCCAAGTGTCAGAAGTTTTTATGCAGCCCGAAGGACTCGGACATGGCGATTGCTATCTAAACACAACAACTGGGACCAACAGCTTTACGTGACCCCTGAAGCACGGAAGCGCTCATCAAATTTTTGCCACTAGCGGCCACCCATTTTTCTACTGACCGCATCCGCTGTTGCTTTATTATTTCGATCGGTTAAAATCGAAACAACCATCAGAGCTATGAAAGCTTCATAGCCCTGGGGTAAGGGAAAATACTGTGAGGAAATATGCATTCCTAAAAGTTCCCCGTAAAGTTCTCAATGGTGTATGAGTCTACCAATTTGCATATGGTCAGTTTAGTGGACTTTAGCCTGTATCCTCACATTGTGAGATCGAAGCCTAGCAGTAGAACAGTAATGAGTCGAGACATTTACAGTAATCTAACAAGATGAAACTATTAGTTCAATACTGTATTACAGTACATCCAGTAATGTTAGAAAGAGACGGGTGCTAGTGGAAAATGACAAAGCGCTTTCTTGCTTTGGAGGGCACACAAACTTAGGTGCCCGATGTTGTCAGATGGCAGTTTTAAGGCATTATTTAAAAACTTCCGACACTTGATTTGGCCACTAACACATTCGAGCAGCGTGGTGCAGTATGCTTTAGGCCCCCCTTAGTATGTATGGCCATGGTCAGTACTGACCCAATATGGGTTGTAGACATGACGGTAAGTGTAAAGTCCAAGGTCAGCTGTGTGGTCCTATCTACATATATACCAAATCCATTTGCCTGTAAAAGAGTCAAGTCGGCTTCTGAGTAATAAAAATTACCACTAGTACTTATAAATCATCTTTATGGACTGCAAGACTAAGCTGATGGCTTTGTCCGTTAGAATTTATTTAATCCAACAACCTGTATTTCAGAGCTCACGTAAAGTCGGCCGATTCTCGTATTAAATAATTTCAAAGTCGTCGAGAAATTAGTTATCAGTAATAGTTCATCTACGGACTGGAGTTATTGTGTTAGCCAGTGGTTGACAACGCGTGGCCCGTGGGCTACATGTGGTTCGTACGCCAGCGGTATGGCCTGCAATCATGTCAGGTGCTCATCATGCGCGATCAGCTTATACATACATATATGAAGTCATGTCATGTACAACAATTAAAATTACATTAGCGTTATGGGTCTTACTTAATTTTGTGCTCATCGCATTAAAATGAGAATAACAATAAATGAAATCGTAGTTGAAAATGTATTTATTACGAGGAATGAGGCTCACACCAATAAAAATATCATTTTCGGCCCTTATAAAAAAGGGTTGCCGACATGTGAGATAGGCCATTTATATTTACTTCCGTGATGTTATATGCTGTAGTTTTTAATAATACTGCCCTAAGAGATGTTTACTTTTGGAATTAAAAAAAACAATAAATAAGTAGATTTATTTTTATCACTTGTCACATAAGACTTTACCATCTAAGACAACATCGCCACTTACTATCAGGTGGGACTGACTTATAATATGTAAAATAACACACATCATCAACGCGTTGCTTGCCGGCCAAGTCGGCTCGCTATACACATCAGCATTACAGTTTCGATACAGTATAAACAATTTAGCCGGCTACGCAAGAAATGTTTTGTTGCGGGTATTATTTATCCACATGGCCAGTCGGCAAGGTAGCACGGTGGAGCGAGGTACACTCGCGAACAGACAGAAAAGTATTGGGTATTGTACGACATGCGGAAACAATTGCGGATTTAACATCTACTGCAGTGTTTGTGACTTCACTGTGACGTGTGCATTTTTTTTTATACGCTCGAAATTTCGTTGGACGGGTCTTGAAATGTAAGTATTAATTTTAAGCCTTTTTAGAATACTTAGCGGATTTTTTAAAGATAAATGCGAAGATTTATTTGAAACAACGAAATTACTCTACGATAATTGAATCATTTTCCACCTAGATACAAAAACCTATAAAGTTGCCCGAAAAAATATTACATACATATGTTTCCTATATTGCAACTCTGTGTTTCTGTATTAATATTTAATTTAAGTGTTTATGTAAATACGTAAAATAAATATGAACTCGTAAGTTGTACTTGATATTATTCTATAATTCTTATCTTACGAAAAATAAAAATAAAGATGTACATATTTGTTATTACAAGCTATTATTTAACTTACAGTCTATGTTTGTATATTAGTATGTTAGGGGTCAAATCTTGCAAGTTTAATTAGACCCACTTCTACACTACGGAGCGGAAATTCTGCATAAAGTTTTCATCCTGATTACAATGCATTTTTGTGACAAGCATGATCTGATACTACGTTCAGGATTGGCTCTAGACAAGGGAACTTCTCAACAGTTAACTATACCATGAAGTTTTGTGTGTTTCTTTGTATTATGGATCTATAATCAAAGCTTGTGTTTTCAAAGATTTTTAAAAAACTTGGTTTTTTGTACTTAAGAGATATTAAGGAAAATAAAATCAATTTCTTGGGATATTTTTACGTACCCGTAACGTAAAGTACGATTCTTTGTTACGTAAGTACTGATTTTTTTATTCTTCTCTGTTTGTCGATTTGTCTGTGATTTATTCGCCACGACTCTGTTTCAGTATATACCAAAGTACTCTGTTTAATTCATTTTCACTGAAATATTGTAATTAAATATTATCGGCTCACAAATAAAACATAGATAGAGTTGATATACATATATATAAAAAATAGATAGTGATATATATTAAAATAGATAGAGTGATATATGTATATAAAAATAGATAAAATTATAAATATAAAAATAGATAGAAAACTTCATCGCCACTTACCATCAGATGGGATTGTAGTCAAACAGTAACTTATCTCACGCAAAAAAATATAGATAGATAAATAACCATTTATTGTACACCAAAGAAAATATAATAATACAGAAGCATTTATACAAAGGCTGGTCTTATCGCTAAGCAGCGATCTCTTCCAGACAACCTTTGGATGAGGAGCAAATGAGAACAAAGAAAAGAAAGCTGAAAAAGCAATAAAAAAATTAAACTAAAAAGTTACAAATTAGAAATATGTATATATGTATGTATTTTGAAGATAACGATTGCAGTGGGACAGGAGATAAATAACGATATTTGGAGATTTTAGGTTGCTTTTATATACAATGTACTGTAAGGTACTTTTTATAGGCAATGTACTGTAAGGTACTTTTTATAGGCAATGTACTGTAAGGTACTTTTGATCAGCATACCTTGCGGACAAAGCGTCGGGCGTGTCCTAGTCTATGTATATAAGAATCAATGTTTGTTTGTTTGTTCTTTATAGACTTCGAAATAGTAGAAGATAGAGCACTGATGTTCTTAGCAACCACGTTTAGAATTCAGCGGATAAGGTATTGGTAACAAAATGATAATGCGTAACAACACTCACCGGGTACAGTTAGTAGTAAGTTAAGATGGTTAAACTTATAAGCAGTATATTATTGAAATATAACAGTGACATGATTGAATGAGTTACTGGGTACTCACATTGATCGTAAGCGTCACTTGTGACATAAAATTTTTATAGTTATTTTTATGGCTCCCGAGTAATGAGTAGGCTTCGGGCATAAAGGTACTCTATGAAATATGTATGGTGCCATTTATTTATTTCAATGCATTTTGAAACAGAGAATTCCTCATCAACATATTGTCACATGTTCATCATTCAATACAACATCATCCTGCTTCCTACTAATATACCGCTTCCCTTGTTTCTTTCTCTTCCCCGCGTATGCGGTTCTATTACTTCCTTCCAGGCACAATGCGTTAGTAACACCTCAGTCTGGTTACCGTCCGCCACCGTCCATGGGCGTCGGTGACCATTTATCATTACGTGTCCCGTCTGTTCGTTTGCTTGCAAAACACAAAAAAACCGTTTGTAAAGATGTTTTGGAAATTTGGATGTTTGTCTTCACATAGTAACCTAAAATTAAGATGAAACTTGGCACATTGGATAGACCACACCCAGGAAATGAAAGCAGGATAGATTTCGAAACAGGAGATCCCGGTTTTAGGTTATTGGAATGATTTGCAATTTTATACGAATATTGGAATGATTTGCAATTTTATATGCAAGAAACCCAAACGTTTCTTTTACACACTAACGGTTAAACAAATTAAGATGAAACTTGGCACAAAGTATTAGGCTACTGTTTATCAACGCAACGCGTGCGAAGCCGCGGACAGGTACTAGTATATCAAAATTTACACATTTTGTATTGAGTTCACGGGCGTTGGTCTGATACAAAAATAACTAATAATTAATTAAAAAACGAAGGTAGGTGTCATATAGCAGGGAGCGAAATACGAAATCTATTAAGTCGCACTATAGAGCACGAAATCACGGAGTCCAGTAAACTGTCAAAGTTGTTTGCAAAATCAGATTAATATTATATTCACAGGAGTACAGATTCTTTTTAATTGAAACTTGTTTTTTAGTAATGTTTAAGCACATTATTTAGTTTAGTACACATTCGATTTATTTGTGTTTACCCTTAAATTTTTCGTTTTCGCAGGCGAGCGCCGCCAGCCGCCCTTAGTAGTTGATGTCGAATCACCATCATCGGTGCAAAAAAAATCATTCAAGTAAAATTCCTTCGCAGTTTTTTTGTCGTTCTTCTATATCTATCTTTGCTATTTCATGGTAGTCTGTACGTTTGTGGAAGTGAAGTTAGAGACGAGTTATGTTAGCACAGGAAAATAACATTAACAACTCGGCACTGTCCTATAAGAAGACGCCGCACAATAGAATTTAGGTTAGTGGCTTGAACTTTAGTGTCTAAATTTGTTAGCCTTAATGAATCGCCTAGAAAGGGACTTTCGAACCCTCGCATAAAATACAGTCCAATGTACATATGTTTCGCCGTTTAGATACCGATAAATTAAATAATTTCGTATTGTGGCGTACCACTCACCTGTAAATCAAACTATACGTTACTTTGATTAATTTTTAATTAAATTTTATTTATTTTTTAAAATTTATTTTTAATTTAATTTAATCGTATTTTTAATTTAATTAACGTTTAATTTATTCACTGTTATTATTTTCTTTGCCATTTAGTTAATTCTTATGGAACATCTCACGGCTGTGAGCTATTTGTCGCCTATCGCAAAAACCTTAAGACTTTTTTCACCTAGAAATTTAGCAATTTTTTTTTTTCAAAATCTATTTTGCTTTATACCAATTCATCAAAATCTATTCAGTAGTTTACGCGTGAAGAAGTAACAAAAACGTATGTTACTTTCACATGTATAATATTAGTAAATATACACATATACTATACATTTGACATCTACATACTAAACTCGGTGCAAGACCTGGAATTTTTACTTACAAATTTGTTAAGCCTGTATGTAAACATTCCAGATGTAATTTGCACGGAGTATTGCTCCTACTGGACCATTGATAGATTGAAGGTTAGAAAATTTGCAATATTGACCAGAAATAAAAGCGCGTTTTACGTTCCGTTTGAAGCAACAGGCGTCTTTTACTCAGTAATGGAACAGCGGTCGGCTAGAGCGCCTTGCTCTGTTGTGATTAGATAAAGAAAATTTTTACGGGTACTCACGATTATTGTAATATACACTGTGTAATATATGGTGTACTTAATATATTTTATATAATGATTATCTATATATTAATCGATAATAGAGATAAAAAAAATGTTACATGATACACTTACTAACATTGATAAAATTATATACTTGAGTCGACTGTTGTACCTCAGAAAATTTAATATTATTGTACTTTATACATTAATCGTGAGTACCCATTAGAGTTTAAAAATGTTTAAGCTGCACACTTAAAAAAAGTTCAGCTCGGTAGAGTTAAAATTATAATTTATAAAATATCCGGTGTAGTTTAAAAGACTAATGTAGTTTATGTATGTAGTTCAGTGTAGTTGTATTCTTCGGTGTAGTGTACATAGTGATGAAAGTTTAGAATCGAACGATACGAATCGCCTACAATTTCTTCGTTACAAGAACTAAACTGAAGTATTCGTAAGTAAACGTTTTTATCTTAACAGTATCTATTAATGTAAACAAGGAAATTTGGTGGTGTTACTTACTATTTACGTTTTCCCGTCTGAACAAACAGCGTTCGAAACAAACTGATAACAAGATTTCACTGAACTATCTTGGAACGTATTATTGTTTGTTTTTCCACAATATCTTTTTTTTTATATACGAGTAGGTGGACTGGCGTTGGTGTAGTGGTTAGTGAATTTCACTGCTACGCTGAAGGTCGGCGGTTCGATTCAGGACTAGTTTTTGTGATGAACAAAAATGGTCTGTGTCTGGTTGTTATGTGTGACTATTTTGGTGATCAGACGGCCGTGTGTGAGTTGTCCAACGATTACTGGTTACCTTTTAGCGCAACTACGTCCGTGTAGAACACCCCCCTCTTCATCACCCCCCCCCCCATTCATCTCACCCTCTTCATCACCCCCTTCTTTGCCCATCCACAGTCAACCCCGTATCGAGAATTTTCATCCCCTATTTCAAAACCCTCAAGCCTTTTTTCACGAAAAAAGCGTGCTTTGTTTTTTTTTCAAGTCATTCTATCTCTGTACCAAGTTTCATCAAAATCGGTTTAGTAGTTTAGGTGTAACAGGTAACAGATAGATTTCGCGTTTATAATATTAGTAAGGATTATTAATTTATTAGTAAACTTGTTGCCGGAAACCGCTTTCGTTTCGCAATTATAAAGGCTAACTTAAAACGTTCCTCAGTAGGTATTTACATATTGTATACAGATTCTATACTAAGGAGTGATTTAAGAAAACATTGCTAGTATTTTAGTAGCTAGTATTTAAAACATTGCTAGTATTTTAGTAGCTATTATTTAAGAAAACAATGCTAGTATGTAGTAGCTAGTATTTAAAACATTGCTAGTATTTTAGTAGCTAGTATTTAAGAAAACAATGCTAGTATGTAGTAGCTAGTATTTAAAACATTGCTAGTATTTTAGTAGCTACTATTTAAGAAAACAATGCTAGTATGTAGTAGCTAGTATTTAAGAAAACAATGCTAGTATGTAGTAGCTAGCATTTAAAACATTGCTAGTATTTTAGTAGCTAGTATTTAAGAAAACAATGCTAGTATGTAGTAGCTAGTATTTAAAAC
>DWJZ01009891.1:0-10441 GCA_018249125.1 Asbolis capucinus
CACGACGTTTACTATTTGAGATATATATATATGGAGACAAGAAAAATTCAAAACAAACCTAATGAATAAAGCTTCCTTAGACCATAATTTTTGTAAGTTGAAATGAAAATTGCATATGTACATTAATACTTAAGCTATTTTCAGATATACTAAAATAAGTTGGTACACACAAAGACTCATTCTAATGACCCCTTCTATTTGCATCGACACTGTCAAAACTCGATTTAACTTCATGGACACCCAATATGCCCGAATTTTCTTAAACAGCGTAACATTAGTGCCACAGGCGTTTAGTGTGTACTGTAAATGACAGTTTCAATCCCACTTCTTATTTTTAAACTTGTGGGTGTATTAGATATTATTTTCTGCCCGCGCCTTCGCCCGGATTACAATATAGCACTGTGTCAAATTTTATTCAGATCGGTTCAGTGGTTTTTCCGTGAAGGAGGAACAAACTTCGATCCATCCATCCTCATTTATAATATTAGTAGGATAAAAATCATCATCATCAGTTAAAAGTGAAGAAACGTGTCTTCTCACTCGCTGTTCCTATACTCGGTGCTAATGCGATCTAGCATTTGTACCATATAAAATTTACATGTTTCTCAAGGTCAGTCTAACAGTTATTTATTTACAATTTTGCACAATTTAGCAAAGAACAACGTAGGTATTAAACTTTCATTAACAACTAAGAGAATTTTACAAAAACCCTTAAAACATCAAACCAGAAACAAGTGCAATAAAGTCCATAATATTTGGGAAGCTAGCTGACATTGTAGCGCTAAATACGGAAAGGTTTGTATTGTGAGCGGACAGTGTTGGAAGACCGCCGGGTTACGCTACCTGCTCTTATTGACCTGAGAAAGGTTCACTCCCTAATCCTCCGGGAAACTTCCCGACCACGAATCAAAGCCATTATGTTACGCACCGAATACCTTGATAATATGTAACCTGCCATCTCACTACATATCTCTGATACTGATGACCTGTTTTAGAAATCGATTAGCTTATTGTAAATATTGTAATTTGAATTTGGTGTTTGCTTCAAGTTACTTTGGTTTATTCCGAATAGAGATGGACTACGATTACTAACTTTTTATCGTGACTACGTCCGCGTGGTACACCCTCCTTC
The DNA here is from genome assembly GCA_018249125.1 of Asbolis capucinus. Taxonomy (NCBI): domain Eukaryota; kingdom Metazoa; phylum Arthropoda; class Insecta; order Lepidoptera; family Hesperiidae; genus Asbolis; species Asbolis capucinus. The sequence continues at coordinate 1,133 of DWJZ01009891.1, forward strand.
ATCCTCACAGTCAATAATATATTTACGTTCATTTCTTCTCAGTAGTTTGGGCGCGAAAAAGTAGGAAATGGACCGAGTTACTTTTGCATTAATAATATTAGTAAAGATAAAGAGACAATGTATTTCAGTGCTTTGTTCATGAAATAATACGTACTAAAGATTTGTATTTTTGTTTGTTTGTAATGAATAAACTCAAAAGTACAGATCTGATTTTAAAAATTCTTTCACCATTAGAATGCTGCATTATCACAGAGTGACATAGACATAGAATACATAGATCTAGAAAAAACTAGTATAATATATAAAGATGATAAAATTATGAACCGGCGGGCGCTCGGGCACTTGGATGGCGGGGCGCGTGGTAAACGAAGGGCGAGGCATATGAAAATGTAATAAATTAACCTTATCATACATTCACAAATAATTTACATATGGCATAGGACTGCATTTTGACCACCACCAACCACCACGACCACGCCAACGACGTCACGGGCAAATGGTAGTATTAAATAAAGCCGGTAAAGTGCTTATCAAACCGCCCGCAGCGTATGTTTCCATCATTGCCATTACTTCACGTTAGCCTGTTGAGCCTACCTTTAGTTTTACTTTTAAATTTATTACAATATTACTAAATTAATTTAAATTTTATTATTGCAATTATTCTACTATTTTTTTGCTATTAGAAATGTATACCCTGAGTAGCTACTTAGTGCTATGATTGTCAAGTGTTACGCCGCGGATGGACTGACGAACAAACAATGCGATTCGAATTTTCTGTGAAGTCTTAAAATGTACCTTTAATATCTGCTACGCTTAAAATACTTGTTTCAAATTACAACATCATTACCATAATACTATATAGTATCGAATATTGAATATCGCCTAGACACCGCCCACCAGGTACAGAATATCCATAATACATTGTTAACGAAATATACATATCTACACAACACTGGCCGCCCACCGATAGAAAGCATAAGTAGACTGACGGTAACTTAATATTGTTGTAAATAACAATATACATATAAATGTAATTTAATAAATGAGACATAAATAAAGCGTAAAAAATGAACGAGATTTATATATAACTCGTAAAGTAAACTTTGTCAGGTCTAATTATGTTGAAACTGCTTCTAAAAATAAATCCTACTAATATTATAAATGTGAAAGTTAGTGAGCATTGATGTTTGGTACTCCATCACGCAAAAACGACTGAACCCTGTGCCCATTTCATCCAGATGGATGAAATGGGCACAAAGATTATAGTCCGGATTAACACATAGAATACTTTTAACCCACATAAGATGCGGGTGAAGCCGCGGGCGGTAACTAATTATTATTAATAAGTGTATTAATAATAACTATAGACTAATACTATTAATAATACGAGGTCTTTTATTAGATTACAGTATAAAACAACTTAATTTTTATAAGTAATAAGTGCCGTCTGTTGCAATTGGTGTGGGCTTCGTTATAAGGCATTTAGCGTAGAAAACATTTGTAGTGTCGACTGGAGATATGATTGCGACGGGTGTCCAGTAGCCTCGCTCTATTCTCGGACTCCTATTTGTGGATTACTCTCGCGTGGAACCCTCATCACTGTCCTGGTGAAATAGACCGTAATATTGTCGCAATATAGCACAAATTTATTCACAACCAAGTGCGTGATCCGACCTTCTTGCGCAGTTTGGAAATTTGAGCGAAAGGACCCACTCCTTGCCTCTTATTTATCTTAATTCGCACTCTAAAGAAATGACAAATGAGGATTATGGGTGCTCGAAATTGTTGTCATTCAAGATTTGTATATTTTCAAAAGATATATTTGTGTGCATAAATATAAGAGGATATGGGTTTACTTGTTCCTTGACTCACATGCATACAACACTATTGGATATGTCTATGCGTGACCATTTCTCATAAAGCTCATCTGCTTTTATGTTGACTTAAAAACAATACTATATCATATTACAGATTTATTGAATTTGCCCCAAATTTACAGTCTATTCAAGTTCGAAAACTTTGAAGTACTTTGAAGTGACTTCAAACAAAATAGAAGTAACTAGAAATAACAAATCACGACAGTCGCGTTGAACAGTAAAATAGACAATACGGACTCTGTTATGAGAGCTTTTGACGAAAATATGGAACACAATATTATCAGATGTTCAGTTTGAAATTACTAGGAAAAATCAACGGAGTAAGATTTGTTTTTATTGGCACGTTTAATTGTTTAGTGTTCATCCAAATTCATCTACTGTTATTACATTATAAATAGGGTTGTTTTGTTTGTATGTAATTGTTAAACTCTCAAATTACTGGACCGATTTTGAAAATGGCTTCGTCAATATGTACAATGGATTTTAGGCGCGGTATAGACTATACCTATTGTCCCATAAAAATCCAGCTAACTGAATTAGGATAGAAGGGGTTGAAGGAAAGAGTTCTTTTAATAACGCTTCTTCAATGATAAGCGATACATTAATTATTAGGTACTAAAATACTTAGCTTAAAACTTACATTGACTCGGACTCAAAGCAATTAAACTCAAACAAGACGAATCTAATGAAATACTCGATAATTTTACAATAGACATTCTAGTATCTACTCTTCATCTTCCGTCATGAGACCAATGCACAGGCGCACAATATAATAACATCTACAAAATTTTCTGGAGGTGGAGTAGTTAGAATTGGGGAAGAGAAGGGATTGTTCAAAAATCTAGTTCAACTATGTTTTATTTACATGGGTTAGTTTCAAGTTGATCTAGTATTAAGTTTGTAGTCTTCCACATCTAATCCCAGCCTAGACAACTCTTGGTCGAGTACCCAAACAATAACTAAATTACATCGCAGATTCAATTGTCGCTCCAAACCATGGTACAATGTTTAAAAGACCAATAACGTCCGCACAAAATTGCACTCCGCTGAGTATGAAAGCAAAACTGGAGTGGAGTTTTGCAATAATTTTCTCGATTGAGTTCACTGCACGTATTGCAGGTAGCATTCGATATGAAGCTCACTTTGAGTTCACTTGTTAAACTATCGTAATAGTCGGAATTGTTCCCGCGCCGTCCGCTCCCGCCGCCCCCGTTCTTGGCGATTTAATTAAACTTGTTATTTGTACCTTTTATTTCACAATTGGGCCCCGTGTTCGCTTTGATTGTCTGTCGGCCAGTAAGTGAACTTAGCCTTTTGTCTGCAACGAACATCGTCCCGCGATCTAGTTTTTATATCGGATACAAAAGTATTTTTCAGTTTTCTACGGCACAAAATGTTTTTACAATTGTAATCTCAGATATTTGTTAAGTTTAGGTGAATTGTATTATTTTTATAAAGCAATTGTACTATTTAGCTACACTACAATTTAGTAACAACTCATTTACTTACATTGGTAGCCTAGAGTTTAAAGGTTTTTCACGTTATATGCGAGTTCTGATTGCATCTCTTATTTATTGGTTAGTCTGTCCGATAAAAATAACACGTCATTGGAAAAGTTGTGCCATTGTTTTATGCCAATTTTATGTTTGCTCTTTAACATTTTTATAAATAACATGATTTAGTTTGAAAACTAGGAACATGCTTAGAAGCTTATCTGTTAATCATACAGTCAAATTGCAACAAATTATCCCAAACTGTTGTTTCCACCTTTAGACTATAGACCCGGAATCTCCCCAGCGTCATAATAGTTGAAATTTCTGATATTATTGTGTTTCGATTCATTGTAAAATTTTATAAGGATACTAAAAATTGCGCTCGCTTTGCTTTGGAGAAGATTAGATGATCCAATAATCCTTCTCGTAACATAAGATATTTACATGGTTAATGTAGCTGACATAACCGTAATATAGTTAGACATATGGTATCGCGGAAATTTTTATAGATATTGATGCCCTCTATAAAACTGTAGTACATCACTTTGCTCTATTGTCAATAACTTCAACAGCGTACGCGATACAAGGTTTTTTTTTGGTACTTTTCGTTACTTTGGTACGAAAATTTCGTTCAAACGTTGCGTTGGATTGAAGAAATTTTCACGCGAATCCCTATTTTTTCTCGTATTAAATATAGCATATGTTCATCAGGGATAATATAGGATTCTAATCACTTCGTCATTACTTTCGGAGCCTATTCAATTCAAACAAACAATCAAATCTTTCTACTTCATAATATTAGTGTAGACACCGGATACGAGAGTCTCGGAGTCCGGATTTTTTTAAAGCATTTGGAGTGAAACTCTTAACCCTTGGAGTCCCGATGAATGTGCATCGTGCATCTCGTTAAGAAAATTAAGGATAAAAATATAAACGACCCCAGAGTTGGCAGCTTTCTAGCACAACCAGCATCTTGGGTACTGCACCACAGAGGCCTACCTTTTTACATTTATTTTAATTACTTTATAAATATATATTGTATGCCATTTAAATTATTCATGTATCATTGTAAATATGTTTTTTTCGGATACAACAATTTGAAGGATAAAATTTAAATTTTTTTCTTAAAATAATATAACAGAAAATTAAGAATTACGACACTAGTAATAATAAAGAGAAAAGATTTGTATGTTTGTAACGAATAAACTGAAAAAGTTCTGATCCGATATTACAAATTCACTATTAGAATGCTACATTATCACTGAGTGACATAGTGTATATAAATATGTAGAAAAATATTGGGATCCTTACTAAAACTTGAATTATTTAACTCATGGAATAAAAAAAACACTGTAAGATGCTTTTGATAGCATGCGCTACAGAAACGGTTAATGTTAGATCAGAAAAATGTTCTATAAAACACAAGTGTCCACCCGTGCGAAGGCGGGGCAGGCCGCTAGTTTAAAATGTTAATGAGAGCAATGCAAGTTATTTCCTAGTTGTCAACTCAAAGGTGTAAAATTAATTTATTCGTAACAAGTGAGCATATTGGAGTAAAGTTCATAATATACAGCGTGTCATTTACATAAACGTGTGATGAGTTAATATCTGTTGAGATTAGTGTGACATGTTATTAAGTGTGACACTTCTATGATAACACGACAAACATGTGGTGTGTGTGACTTTCAAAATTTATCCGAATAGTTTGTAAGCAAACGTAATATGAGTTCTATTCGGGTAACTCGTACTTGTAATTGTCCTCGCTTCGCTTCGGAAGAACATAGGATGAAAACTAACCAATAATCCTTCTCGACATATAAGCTTCGGACATGCACAATTGTATCTAAATTGGTCCAGTGGTTTCAAAGTTGTCATACGAAATTTAATCTGTTATCGCACGGGAATAAAGCAGTTTTCTGGGATATAACTATTGTCCTTACATAAGCCACGAACGTGACAAATTTCATCTAAATTGGTCCATTGGTTTTCGGAGTTGCCATACTAATTTAAACGTGTTAACCAACGGGAATCAAGCTCTTTCCTGAGCTTAAATAAAACCTATCCTATAACCACTCTCGGGTTTTAAACTTTGATTATGCCAAATTTCATCTGAATCTGTCCAGTGATTTTGGCGTGAACCTCGGACAGACAGACAGACAATAATACAAAAAAATTTTTTTTTGTTTCTATATCGATAACAAAGACTGCATCAGAATTCTCAAAAAAAAATTTAATGTACAGAATTGACCCCGTTACAGTTGTATTTTTGGTATAGATATTATGTATACAGCGGAAGCCTTTTGGAAAATTAGTCTCTTGAATGGAAGATACTGGAATCTGGAAGTTACATGCGTATCAGAAGTTAATTATTAATTGATTTATTGAAGGGAAATAAATATCGCAAGGGAACCTTCACTCCTGAGAGTTTCTCATGTGGATTTCGAAGGCGTTTGCGTCCAATCCGTCAGCGTGGTAGACTATGGCGTGCACTCCTCAGTTTGTGAAAGCAGACTCGAACCTAGTATTGAGACACGGGTTGCAATAATTATGATGATTTTATTTGGTGTTCTATTCTAGTCTAGGCTTAGGGATGAGTCAGGTCAGGTCAGTTAAGAATTTAACGTTGAATCTATTGCAATGTTTAGGGTTAAGAATGAAAAAAAAATGTCTGCGTAGCAAATCTCTTATACAATCCAACAATGTGCTATGAAGCAGCCTGGTGTCCACTACGCTCTAGTCTAGGCCCTTTATTGCAAGGTTAAGTCAGGCCTCCATAATGGTTTATCTTAATAGTTTAGACGCCGACTTAGGAAAATCACAGGTTTAATTTTCGAGTAAAATTAAATAATGAGTATAAGAATTCAATCATAGAACTACATTTGTTTTGAAGGTCTATGTTTGGAAGGCTCGTGCGCCATATTACGGAAAGCCATCCTGACCGGTCACGACGCCATTTAGCTATACCTACTCGGAAGACATTTGACATTTCTGTCATAATATTTTAAATATCTGTATTTGCTACGGTCCGATATACACTGGAACACTGTTATGTGTGACATCATTACATACTTAGCTATGCTGGTTTCTCTTTAAAACGGAATGCAGCCTAGTATCCAATTTTTTATCTAAGTTTTGTCGGCGTTTTTTCAGTTACTCAAATTTCGTACATAGTATTGGTTTCACACTGCCAACAATTTTTAATTTTACATGTTTGGTATTAAATGCCAATGTCTTTTAATGACTATACAGTTTGCATTGGGGCAATTATAATTATCAATAGCGCAGTCTTGTATTTCTGGACATGGTCGACCATGTAATCATATCACTGAGAACACCTTACCTCGATACTGATCGAAACACACTGCACTGGCACTCAGGGCAACAATGTCGGTGATTTACATTGTCATAAATTTGTATACTGTACGATGTAACCGAATGAATTTCCCCTTAGAAAGAGGACTGGATAGTTCTATCGTGCTATTGTGTATATCGGAACGCAGCAATCATAACTAGTGCTAATCTTTTGTTACTTTTGATAATTTAAATCTATTTATCTCTTGATAATATAAATCTAATAATGTTTGATATTTTGCACTATTTCAGTGTAAGAAGGTTTATTAAAACCTCAGCGATTACACAAAATAATATATTTTAATTTTATTAAATAGAAAAATATTTTAATTATTTCAGCTGCCACTAAGAAATTCCCACTTGTTGAATGGTTAGGGGACAAACTCGAACTGAAATAATTTATTTATTATTAGTCAAATCTGATTGGCATGTTTTTGTGGAGATAGTTGATGAGTCTGGAGAGACCTAGGCTACTTTTTTTCAACATTGGTACCACGCGGTAGTAGCCTTTGTTGGAAACTAGTAAATCATATTTCAGTTCACCCACTTTTAAATAAAAATAGAACAAGGTCCTATTTAATATTATATGCTGCTTATTACTTTTTATCACTGAGGTTTATATTGCCTGTAGTGTAGTCAACAGATGCTTCAACGAGGGAATACCTTGCCAGTTGCTTAGCATTGCAAGAGAACTCTGACTCACTCTGACTCTTCTAAATGAAAACTAATATTATATTCATGGCGGTATACTAATAGGCCGTTTTTCAATTATTTTTCTTATTAACTAGCCCGTTAAACACTATAGCAACTTTTCGATAGCACTATACAAACTTTTAAAGAATTAATTTCGCCTGTTTGTTTATAAGATATTATAAAACGGACTCTTCTATTGTTCTAAGCTTCACTTTCCTCTCTTCTCTATTCTCCTTTCTCTGTACCAATCCGCATTGGAGCAGCCTGGCAGGCTAAGTTCTAGGCCTCGTTAATAATAATGAACCGTGCTCTTTTATGGGCAATTAATTAATTATAATTATAATAAGTTAATTATAATAATTAATGACTTAAAGCTACATCTAACAATAACAATTTCTTTAGTATTTGCCTACATTATCTAGGCTATTAATGTTTTTAACCAAAAAATAAGGGTTTCCGGATTCAATTCCCGACCGGGGAAGATATTTATATGAGATAACTAGTTTTTCCCGGGTCATGTGTGCAAGATACAGATAATGCTAGTGCGACTGTATGAGTGTGTAAGCGTTTATTTAAAGCGTGATTCATCTACACCTAAACCGAAACAAACACTTTCGACAGAAAACTTCAATAATGTTGTTAAAAACAGTTTTAATTAAAACCAAAAAAAACTGAGAGTGAGATAAAAAAAATGTCTGCTAAACAAATTTGTTATCTTTAATAGAAACATAGAAGTAAGTCCAGCGGACGTCGAAGCTGAGAATTAAATGTTTTTGTTTCGCTTCATTAACGACGGCAAAGAAAGTCTGTGGAACTAAGTCTTGAACACAAAACTTCTGACAATAAAGAAACTTCGGACACTGATATATTTACTAGAACATTCATTTCATACACAAGTGTTATTTGTTCAAGGTCTTCAGATACGGAAGTGCGTAGATATAGTAATTTCAAAGAAATATCTGTGCATTTTTATAACGGAACATTTTTCCATCAGTCTTGGTGCATTCTTTATATTCTTTTACAATATTAAGTCGCGTATTACAATATATTTCTTTACTGTACTGCAGTATAATTAATTTACGTTTATAATTAATCAATATCCAATGTTTTGTACTGGATATTACGTTTATTACATTGAGTATGACGGAGGCTAACAAAATGCGCTATTGATTTTAGCTCTGTTTCCATGTGTTCGGTAATTATCTACTGTCTGCTTGCTCGTTCGAAACATGAAACAACGTTGGTAATGAATTAGATTGCAGGCTTGGTTTATTAGATCTATTTAATATTATATTTTATTTTAATAAAAGGTAGATAATTCATTTAAGTAAAAGCGACTTTAAACTACATCGACAAGTATAGAACACATCATTAATGTAGTCGAAATGAGTTAAATATAAATCTTATAAAATGTAGCAAAATCAAAATAATGAAATTTCCGAAAAAGAAGGAATCGTCAAAATCAAAGTTCTGAGAAAAAAAACAAAATTAGAACCTCCTCTGTTGTTAAAGTTAAATGTGAATAATAGTTAATTTATAATTTAATTTTAGTCAGTTACTCTTTATTTTGTACGAAGAGAAGCAATACAAAAGTATTTATAAAGAATTATGTTACAAAAGACTGTGTTATCGCTTCGCAGCGATCTTTGGTTCTACCAAACAATGTTCGGATAGAATTGATTGAATTAGATGGTAGTGTGCATATACATATAAATTACATATATAATTTAAATGCACTAAATTAATGCATTAAATTAATTTGTAGTTTTGTAAATGTCATTTACAATTTATAATCTAAATATATATAAAACTCAAAGGTGACTGACTGACTGCATTGATAATTGACAGACCGCTTGGTCTAGTGGTCAGTGAACTTGACTTATGGGGGTTAAAGA
>DWJZ01009892.1:0-10440 GCA_018249125.1 Asbolis capucinus
TTTTTCTGAAAAGAAGCGCAGAATGCTACTGTTTTATATAAAAATGGATTGAATTAAAAAATAAAATATTATACACACTAATATTCATTTGACACAAAATGATATTCCACAATTTCAATACCATTCAAAACAATTTATGTTTATTTCGGATATCCAATAATAAAAATAATGTGCGATTTACAAGTTAATTATTACTAGATTGGATTAAGGAAGTCAAAGGAAACCTGTACACTGCACAGAGTTCCCTACACAATTCTCAAAAGTTTGCGAAGTCTGTCAATCTTTACTTTGCTGCTTTAGAATCCGGCCCTCACATTGCGATAGGAAACTCGACCCCAGCAGTGTAATACTTGCTGATTAATAACGATATTTTCTGTTTCAGTGTTAGTGACAGCTCACAACATCACACTTCTAGACGTACCGCAGTTTGGTGACCCCCGACGAGACGCGAAGTTGGTCTGCCACTACGTCAGCGAGACTGGAGACCCCCCACTCCATTCTGTGAAGTGGTACCGGGACAACAATGAGATCTTCAGATTTACTCCGGAACAGCAGGTGAGTTACCACCAAATAGGTGTTTTTTATGTGATAAGCAGGCAAACTAGCAGACGGGTCACCTGATGGTAAGTGATCACCGATGCCCATAAACATTAACAACACCAGACTGTTTTATTCCTAACGTGTTGTCTACCATGAATAAAACAATTGAATCGGACATGTGGGGAAGAGAAAACAACAGAAAATCTGTTAAGTTGATTTTATTTTGACGTTTTGGAATTTTTACCATGTCAAAACTTGTCAATTCAAAAATAAATTCCAGATTGAACTCGCGGCAAGTATAGTCTATCTTATCTATAAGATATTAATTCATTGCCTTGCAGTAATCAAAAGAAATGTACCCAGTTCAATTTGTCCCAGTAGATGATAACCCTAGTTAACACATTTCTTAGCTATGTTTACAATTACCCTTGTCTGTGGAATACGTCACTAAGCTGTGTCATTAGTGTGTCAATATGTCACTGTCAAAGTAGACAAGCCGCCTTTTTGGATCTTCTGGCATTCTCTGGCGGCCAGCCATTATTATCAAAAAAGTTGTCGCTCTGTTAACCAACATAGCCTGGAGCATAAGGAAATTGCAAGTACAGCATAGAACGTGACCGAATTGAATGCAGCAAATCCGTATTACTGATCAACAGAAAGAGCTGTTGAAAGTCTTCTTGAAAAGTTTAGAAATATATGTTATCTATATAAAAACCAAGTTTTCTTTAAAAGTCTGTCTGCGCAGGCTTATCGTGAAAACTATTTGTTACGCAATAATTACAGATGCTATGTTATGCTATAAATATTAGTAAATAGGAACGTGTATAGATGTTTTTAGTCTAGAGATCTAGATATGAAATCAAAGACGAACCCGATCCCATATACATTTATTATCCAAAAGACACGTCAGTGTATAGGGCTCGTAGCAGACTAAACACAAAGTTTTTACGCCTCAAGCGAATGCCTTACGTTGCCACTGACACGTGTACCTTAGTTTAGTCCGTATATATTTAAAAAAAAATTGGAAAGATTTCTATAAAACTTCCCATGTTATCTGTGACATAAACGGTCACAAAATCTCAACATAATTTCACTTTTATGCACACACATCTCAAGAAATCTAATATTTCTTCTAAATTCAGTTCTTATTACCGGTAATCTTGAGAAAAATAAGTCAGTCCTTTCAATATCTCGGAGCAAGAAGGCTAATTTAGTATTGAAGTCGCAAAAGAGCGATCTGATTGGCTCATCCTACAGCCGGGATATGATTACGTCAGAATCCCGCCGCTTGCCAAATATGCACATTTGGCTGATGGGTCCATCGAGTCTAGTAATAACGTAAGACTGTCCTCGGTTTTTATATTATCTTATTCTTATATATATAAACGTTTATTTGTTATATATTATATACTATTATTCATTTATATATTTACTGTTTATATAAATCGTATTTTATAGAACAATGCCCGGGAGCTTTTCGTAAAAAATAGAATTCAAAAAAAATTAATTTTTTTTTTGTAATTTTGTTTTAGAAACGGCTAATCCGTTTTCATACTGATGTATTGCGGTAAAGAGGTTAGTGGCTAAGTGTCGGTATTAATACCGCTCAAACGTCTTCAATATGGCTTAAAATTGTTATCTAATAGCAACCGTCTGACGGCTTTATGGGCCGTACGAAGCACGGAAGCGGTCATGAATTTTTGCCACTAGCGATCACTCATACTGCTACCGATAGCGCCATGTTGCTTAACATTTTCGATTACTTACAATCGAAAACGTGCTGCTGGCCTATGAACACATAGCACACATATACGGCATAAAGACTATGATATTCACTTGTTTTGCTTAATTCCCTCGATCACTTACGATCATTGAAAGCCGCCGGGTCACGAACCCATTCAGCACCCGATACTAAAATAATTATAAATATAAAATCCATAACTTATAAAATTACATGTTTTTGAGGTAAAATTTATTCGATGCGAAAGACCACTAAGCGAGGGATGAAAATAAAAACGGTAAATGTGAAAAAATATTAAAATAAAACCGGCAATTTTCCATCGCAAATATTAAATTCCTCTCAGCAAAAAGGACGTTAATTCTCAACTCCAAATATTTCGCATCACTGATATTTTGTTTTACCTTTTACCAGAACGGAATCAAATTGATTACATTTTGATTATATATCTCTTGTTCTACAGTTCAATTTGTATTTCTAATTTAAATTACCTGATGAATAAACCAGTTTCGCTTGTAATACAAAAACCTTTTCAGTTCCGTTGCGAGGAAAAAGGGTTATTTCACAATATCTGTTTTATCAGTTATAGAATATTCAGGTCGTTCATTGATATCATGATATACGATCGTTATATTACCGAAGGCTTTCGACGTGGCTTGACGATTGTTATCTAACGATAGCAGCCTGCACCACCGGTATAACGTGCGCTCCTAAGCTTTAATGAAATTTTTGCCACTAGCGGTCACTCTTCCTCCTATCAACTGCGCCCGCTATTGCTTATCTTTTTCGATAGCCTACAATCGAAGCTATAATTGACGATAATGAATAATAATAATAAATATCTTTGGACAACTCACACACGGCCATCTCACCCCAAGCTAAGCGTTAGCTTGTGCTATGGTGATCAGACAGCTGATAAACGTATATTTTTTTAAATACAATCTTATACAGACATTTATATATTACACCCAGACAGAATAAACATTCCTGATCATCACAGAAAAGTTTGACCTGGGTAGAAATCGAACCCACGGCCGTCAGTAACAGTCAGGTTCATTAACCACTAGACCAACCGGCCAGTCGATGATGATGAATAGAAAACCCTGTTGAATTACTGATAATGTAATATAATTTCTACAGCCCCCAACAAGGACTTTCAACACGTCAGCAGGGGGCGTGACGCGGGGAGTCTGCAACGTGCACAGTTGTTCCATCAGCGTCGTACTCCCCAAGATATACAATACAAGGATATCTTTTACTTGTGAGGTCTCGACCGAAGGACCTCGCTTTGCTGTGGTGAATCAAACCAAGTATTTAACTGTGGCTGGTGAGTACTCAAATTCATGTAATTCGAATTTCAAAATTCAGTACCTACTTTTTACATATATATTTCTTTTATTTACTTCATTTTATTTATTTTACATTAAATTAACAATTAACGTATCTGATTGCGACATACATATATCAAAATATAACCGAACAAAATACCGATATCGGTAGCTCTTTAGCACCAATATAGTGGAGTCACGACGCAAGCCAAGACTGAACATTTTTCTATATGAATTCATTTAATTCTTTAATTTGTACTTGCTGTATTGTATTCCGAAACATATGTGAAAATTTATAATTGATCTTCTGTATCCTATCAATGTCATAAATACAAAAGTTTGTGAGGAAAGATAGCGAACAGGCCCTATTTTACTACATTTTATACAAAGAAAAACTTCTAGTTGAAATATATTAAAATCTTATATTATACGTAACTAGACTCCACCCGCCGATTCGCCCACAAAGTATGTGAATAAAAAGTAGACTATATGTTATTTCAGAGTATAATCTATCCCTAAGTCAAATTTCATTGAGATCCATTCAGTAGTTTTCGCGTGAAGAGTAACAAACATATATCCTCACAAACGCGTTCTATTAATAAGTTTGTGTAGAAGCTATACCCGTAAAAGATTTTTCCGCGTAATTTCCGATCCCGCGGGATTTCCGGGATAAAAACTATCCTATATGTTAATCCAAGTTACCCTCTATGTGTATGGAAATTTCAATACAAATTTTGTATTTATAATATTAGTAGTCCAAAATAGTAACCACTTATTTTTTACACAGTGACATTGAAGGAGGGCCCCAAAATCTCCACAATGTCATCAGGCACCGTGCAAGTTGGTGAGGAGGTCATTCTCAACTGCTCCACCAAGCCAGCGCTCCCCCCGGCCAATATACAATGGTTTATTGATAATAGACCTGAAATAGTAAGTTTCTTTACATTAAATTAATTTGTAGTTTGATTTTATTTATTTATAACGATATACCTACAAGGTAAACATTTATACATTCATACATTTTTATAAAGTACAGTATCAAGCTTAATGTCAGCTCCATTACAGGCGCAAACTAGTGGCTTTGGTAACCTCGTGCACATTTTGATTTTATCAGAATTCAACGGAGTTTATAAGAATTAATAAATTTAGTGTTAATTTATTGACTATTTTTATTTAATTAACCGTTATTCGTTAACTTTTAATATCTTTTTCTCCTTGTTGTTTAAGAGGATTAAAGTCCACAATAATGATTCAATGCTTGGCGAATGTCTGAAGTTTTTAAGCCACTCAGTGGCTTCCAACGAGGCATAACGATCAGTATCTAGCGATAAAAATACTTGAAGATGTCAATATCCAACAATAGCAATATTTAACGATAGCGATATTTAATGATAGCAATATCTAACGATAGCAATATCCTACCATAGCAATATGTAACGATAGCAATGTTTAACGATAGCAATAACCAACGATAGCAATATATAACGATAGTAATATCTAACAATAGCAATATTTAACAATAGCAATATTTAACGATAGCAATATCTAACAATAGCAATATGTAACGATAGCGATATCGAACGATAACAATATCTAACGATAACAATATGTAATGATAGCAGTATGTAATGATAGCAATATCTAACAATAGCAAGATCGGATGATAGCAATCCAGACCGACGGCTTTATGTGATCTTCGATGTACGAAAGTGTTTAGGAATTTTTTGCCATTAGCGACCTACCGACCTACCGACCGACCGCGCTCCGCCACCGATCGTCACAAGCTACTACGGACACGTTTGTACCTGTTCACCCCGATATGCCTGATATACTAATATATTTCTCCCCCACAGATAGACCCCTGGATAATGGACACCACAGAAATCTCGGTCCCGGACAAGGATGGCCTCCGGTCCAGTTGGAAAGCTTTGCGACTGAGGGTCGCGGACACGCCGAAGCCCAGCATATCGTTACGATGCGAGGCCACACAACCCACTAATCCTTACTATATGACATCATCGGATGTCAGCTTACAAGTCGTGCGATCTCCACATCTAGGTAGACTGTTTACTGCTTCTGGTAAGTTCTGCTTTTAAAGAAAGAAAGATAGGACGAAAGAAAGAAAGAAAGAAGATCGGAAAGACAGAGAAACATTGATTTGCAGCTAGCTAGTAATACACACACATAAAAAAGTATGAAATTAATAATTACAATATTCTACCCACGTTTCGTCATCATGGTATATTGATAAAAAGTAGCCGCATCTGTTATTCCAGACTATAATCAAAATTTGCTAAATTTATTTCAGTACTTTTTGCATGAAGGAGTAACAAACATCCATCCAGACATTCGCATTTATGATATTAGTAGAATAATAATAATTCGTGTGTGCGTATTACATGAGGGCGTATATGTTTGTGTGTGCGTATTTGTGTATGTATGCATATTGCATGCGTGTAGGGGTATGTGTGAGCGCGTGCGTATGTGTGCGTATTGCGTGTCTGTACAGGTATGTGTAAGTGTGTATGTTTGTGTGTGTACGTAGGCGTGTGTGTATGTATAATCAGATTTCACCAAAACGGCAGAACTAAGTTTGCTATCGATGTTACGATATGGTGTTCTAAGTTAGTTCAATATTTGAATAATTTTCCGGTTAAAGTCACTTGGAAAGTCTAAGATCATTTTCTGGAAAAGTTCCACAGGAACTTTCTTGTTGGTTACTTTCGTAATAAGAAATAATACTTTTCAACTTTACGTTGAATTTTGCAAGAATAATAATAAAAAGATTATTGTTGTAGTAAGAGTACCAATAATATTTAACTGAAGTTTCAAAATGTTTAGATATCTATAATTAAAGTCTGTTAAGAGAAGACTTTTGAAAATACGTATATTGGTATTTCAGAAATTAGTGTACAATTGAAAATTGGTTTAGTCAATTCGTATTAAAATTTTAAGATAGTCTTAAACAACAGAACCCGATATATTACATATAAATTTTTTTATAGTCAGTTTTAACCAACTGTATTTGTACATTGTACAATGTTTTGACATTCAATAATGACAATGCACCATTTTTCCTATAAAAGCGCTTCATTAAATATTTACATTACACTTACATCGTAGTTCATACATTTAAATATCACAATACGTGAATTTTATAGAAAAATAATGCTCTATAATCTGTTTTATTATTTAAAAAAAAACTGTCTTCAAATGCTTCCGCCGAGTAACACAGAGAAAAAAATTAACAAACGCACTAGTCGCCCATTCGATTTTTTAAAGCTCCCCGTTATTTCTCTAGGATACCATCATCAGATCCTGGTTTCCTTCTCATGGGACCATCCTTGAAGTATCCCCTTTCAAATAATGAAATAAGTATTAAAATCGGTTCATAAACGACTAAGTTATCCGCGAACACATAAAAAATATATACCTCATCGATTTGAGAAACCTCCTCTTTTTTTGAAGTCGGTTAATAAAACGTAAATTTCAATATTTATATATAACATTTTACTTTTACTTAATAATCTTTGCGTTTACAAGGTTTGTATGAATGAAATCTAAATTAATAGAGATTAAAGATATTCAGTGAACACTGAAGAACTTTGCTAACATTATAAAATGGTAATATTTGTTTATTTCAGGAGAACAGGCTCTAAAATTATTAAGCCGATTTACAATTTTTTTTTACAATTAGAAACATCATCCCTGATGAACATAGACTGTAACATATTTTGAAAAAAATTAGAGGTTTGATAATGTAACCAAACGTGTGAAAAAGATATAAACAAAAATTCTTATGTCGCATACACTGCGGAAAATATTGACAATAGAGCCAAATATGATACTACCTATATGTTTAACCATTACAGTAGTTTTACTATTATTACTTTTTTCTCTTTCTAATTCATTTTTTTCCGAATTTCTTCCGTGTATTTCAAATTACTGATTGGAATTTATCATAAAGGAAATTAAATAACGTAATAGACCTTATGTTAAAAAATCAAATTTAGGTACTGTAGCCACGCGCAATACATCACACGATAACGTCACGAGAAACCTGAATCGCGCTATCGGAGTTTAGTACATCGTTAGCATATATACAAGTTCCAATGAACAACTTTTGAAGTTCGGCCACTCCCCAGGCATCATACCTCGTTTGACGGGAGATCTCCTTTTGCTATAGTTCTACTATTGCCAACTCGAATAATGATGACGTACTAAGAATATGTCGAAAAAAAAATTCACTTAATTACATAGAACATGAACTATCAAAAACATTAAATTATGTAAGTATCTTTGACGTGAAATATAACTTCCTCAACCAATACACTCAAGCCCAATAAATAATTAAACGCATGCGTATTTTGACGGTAAGCAAATTGCTCATATGAAAGTAAAATGGCGTCTCGAGGATGGAACGAAAGCGTGACGTAAAGAGGGATCTGTCAGCTTTCGAGTCCGTATTTTTATTAGCGAAGAGCGTTTATTTTCGAACTCACGATAAAGTTTAGAAACTGTGCAGGCTTCTTCCGTTACTCGAATCACTAAATGGTTATAAAATGGAACTTGAAGTGAAGATCAAGTTCGATAAAGTGCACTTAGAAATCCGACGCCTTTTTATCGATGGAAAATAATTAGGCATTTACTAAGTACGCCTGAAATGTTGGTTATCGCTACAGTCAAGTGGGATTCATGTCAAGCAACTTATTCTACATAAAAATAATGTTTTATTAAAATATTTAAAAACACAAGATTACAAAGATACAAAGAAACACAAAAAAAATTTCATAACTGTATTGTTAACATATGTCATTTGTGTACATTTAACATTCCCTTGTCTGGAATCAATTCTGAACGTAGTATCAAGTCATGCTTGTCATAAAAATGCATTGTCATCAAAATGAGATCTTTATTGCAAAATTTTAGCTCCAAAGTATAAGAGGAAGTGGGTACAATTAGGCTTGCAAGATTTGACACGTAACAAACAAATATACTAACATACTAATATACAAACATGCACTGCAAGTTAAATAAATAAATCATGCAATAAAAATTGAGAGTAACGGTTTTTAGGTTAAGGAATTAACCTAGCTTACATCACGGTGTGATGATTAAATGTTAATTTTACATACAATGTCTCTTCTCTTACAAACTTAATATAAATAATGTAATGTAAAGGATTTTAAAGTATAAAATAGCAGTCTGGTAAACCTCTCGCGTAGCGGGGAGTACCAGGTTCAAATCCTAGGCAGTTAAATGTGACAGATAAATGTTTATTTAAAAGTCAAAGGTTTTTTTTACCAGGAATAAGTTAGCACATGACTACGACCCCACCTGATGGTAAGTGGTGATGAAATCTTTGGTGGTAAACCGCAATCTTAGTAGAAGCTTATTAACTCTTAACTTGACGTCTTTTACATTGTAATAAAATATTTGCAGCTGCGGTTGTACGTTAGCGTTGATTATTAAAAAAGTTAACTATACTACTAATTATTATTATTTTATGTTTTATTGAAATCATGTGCTGAGGAGTTTTTTTAGACGTTTCTTTTCCTCATTACTATAGTATCTTTAAACGGTGGTAAATTTTAAAAAATGACGTTCATAAGAGTATTGAAAATAACATACATGAAATAAATGATTTGATGTTGAATTATTATGGAATTTGGCGGAATTCAAACTTGAACGTGTCAAGTTTCTTGCACATAGACATAGAGGTAGATGAACTATTCCAGACAAAAGTTATAACTTTATTACCAGACTTACCTACAGAGACTCCCACAGACTGACGTCATATAGTTTCATGTCTGTAATAAAATTTTAGCAGTCAAGAAAATATGGCGAGTTGCATACTAAGAAGTATGGTATTATAAAAATAAAATGTTTTTATGTTGTAAGTACACTTTATATTTATATATATAAAATCAAAACGTGTATCGCGTTTATACTTAGAATTCAAATTGTTTTTTAGCCGTCTTCAAAAAGGGGAAGGTTCGACTGCTTTTTATGTGTTGTGTAATTTTTTGCTATTGGTACTGATTTTGATGATTTATTTAATATTTTGGGATTTATCTGATGAGTAGTTTTATCATCACATCTTGTAATGCGTATGAAATATATATTTTTTAATTTTCCACATTTTTATTACGTCGTTACGTTTTTGGCGTAATTATTTTCCTTGTCGATGTAAATACGCAGTGATGTTTTTAGGAATACTGTTAACATTTATGAATCATACAGTTTACACTTATAAATCATACAGTTTAGGTTTATGAATCATAGAGTTTACATTTATGAATCATACAGTTTACGTGTATGAATCATACAGTTCTCATTTATGAATCATAGAGTTTACGTTTATGAATCATACAGTTATCATTTATGAATCATAGAGTTCAAGTAACAGTTTGGGTCAGTTTTAAAATAACCCAATATTTTCGACATCTACTAATATAAATAAACGCTGACACTACAGAAAATAAGACGTTTTAGCACATTTCTTAATAGATTCTGCTCGCGACTTCACCCACATGATAGGGACCTATGTCAAATTGTTTTCAGATGTGTTTAGTAGTTTTTGCGTGACGGAGTAACAAACATACATATATCCTGACAAACTTTTCCATTTTTAATATTAACAGGAACACACACACATCCATTTTACATTTATAATATTAAAACCAGCAATATTTTTTCTATACAGAGACTGCGATAAGTTACAGATTCATCTTAGGTATTGATCAAGAATGAATAGGATTTTGCTAAATTAGCGCGCTTTAACACCTAGAACACATCGCTGTTTACCATCAGGGGGGATTGTACTAATTTATT
>DWJZ01009893.1:0-10439 GCA_018249125.1 Asbolis capucinus
GAAGCGTAGTTTATATAAATGTGAATACCAAATTCTGACTGGACTGCAATCGAACGACTTGTAAACTTGAACGACTTTAAAATTGATAAAATGAAAATCGGTCGGCTACTGAGGCGTTGTATAACGAGTTTTTATAACCTGTGTGAAATGAAGCTTTGACGCTAACCCGAAATATACTTGATTGCTGATCGAAGCATAACATCTAGAAGCGAATAATAAGCGATGCAACCAACCAGCAGTGGCCATGAAGTGGTCCGGCAGACAGGCCGCCAGCATGTCAGCCCGCGCGCGCGCCTGCGTCAACTCCAGGGCACGCAGCTGCAGGTCGATGGAGCGGGTGGAGGCGCGCGCCGCGTGCACCAGCGGACCCAGCTCCGGGGGCGCGCGCACCGCCGCACCCGTACCCGCCGCGCCCGTGCTCGCCGGCTCCGGGGTAGACCCCCCCTCCGACCCCACTTCCGACCCTGTCCGATATTAATACTTGAGGTAAGCATTCAAAAATAAGTTAAGAATCCTACTAATATTATAAATGCAAAATGGATGGGTGGATGGATAGATGTATAGATTTGAATAGAAGTAATAAGTGAGTTTGTGTTTACAAATGCCACTGCGACTATGTTTGTCATATTGTGGTCATACATGTATAGATAGATGAATTAATAGACAGAGATTAATGGATAGATGGATAGAGATGAATGGATATTGGAGGGATGGATGGATATAAGTTACTCTTTCACGCAAATGTACTGAACAGATCTGAATGAAATTTGGCATAGAAATAAATTATAGTCTAGAATAACACATAGGCTACCTGCTTTTTATCAACGTACCACGCGGGCAAGGCCGCAAGCGGCAACTACTGTTACATAGGAGTTTAAAAGTATACCGCTTTAACCAACTCCACAAAATGGTGAAAATAACTCCTCAAAAAAGTGAAAGTAATTCGTCAACTCGGTGTGCCTGTGTCTGTGTGTGTGTGTAGCTCTCCTTCTCTCTCTGTATGTGTTACCTTGTTTGCAGTCTAGCTGCGAGCGCAGGTCGTTATGTTGGTCAGCCATCCGCTGCACCAGCTCGCGGAACTTGACGATGGTCGCGTCCCGATCCATGATCGTCTCGAACGCCGCCTCGCGCTCGCGCACCGCCTGCATTCACGTGGACAAAACACATAATTAGAGTCGATATTGAAAAAGAGTGCAAAAAGCTAATATTTTATTAAATATCACATTGGATATATGTAAATCAATTTAATAAATTCAAGCCTCACATACAAATTTTCGGCTTTTGTTAATAATTTAATTTACGATATACAAATTTTCGTATATTTGTCAGCAAGGAAGGTCTTTAGTACATATAATTGCTGCATACTGTTAGTATATTGTTTTTGACTAAACTATACTTATAGCTGTTCAAAGAAAAACTCCAAAATTACTGTTTTTAGCATCATTCCGGCGACTGCCTACCAAAAGTAATTGATATTCTGCAGGAAGCTTTAGTTGTGCAAGAAGTTTTAAAAATATATCTTTAAAATACACATAAAAAAAAATTGTTAATTTTTTACAAGCATTTATTTAACTTGCAGTGTATAATTGTATATTAGTACTAGCTGTCCCAGCAAACGTTTTACCATATAAATTATTTCTGGCTGATTACTAACGTATTAAAACGACTTAAAAAAAAGTGAAAATTTAAGTTTGCATGTATTTTTAATGCCACTTTATACAAAAATAAATATAACAAAATTGTCCAAAAATCAAATTAGTTAGGGGTGGACATCCCTTAATCACTTAGGGGTATGAAAAATAGATAGTAGCCGATTCTCAGACCTACTGAATATGCAAATAAAATTTCATAAAAATCGGTCAAGCCGTTTCGGAGGACTATAATAACTAACATAGTGACACGAGAATTTTATATACAAAATATACATGTGTCACAAGACAAAATGTCGCATACTGTGGCGTGTGAATTTGAATGAAAATGTACCGCTTAATTCACACGTGCGAAAATTTTACATCGCCGCTTTCATGTACTTGTCATGTTACTGTCGCAGGTGTGAACTGACCCTATACAGACGTATAGTGTGAATAACAAAGGCTGAAAAAATAAAGTGAAAAAATCTGCCAAGTGTGTGTCGGGTCACACGCAATGCAGGGTTCCGTAGTTGACGTACTTATTACACTGTGAACCGTACCTAACCTACCCTAAACATTTCTACAACCATCTTTTTCATTTTTAATATGAAATATTTTCTTAAGTTAAATATTAAATACATTTTTTTCACATGGTTACTAATAATAAGTTAAATTAAAATATTATGTATAATGTATAAAGTAAAATATTATGTATAATAATAATAATTTAAGTTCGTCAACATTTTACATTTACGGATGCTTCAAAACTTAGTATATAGAAACTTTTATTCTGCCATGTGTTTGCCATGATAAGTATATTATCATGTATGTATCAAGTATAAGCCTTCCCAAATTTTAACTTTCTACGAACGGACGGACGGACGGCCCAACACAAAAACTACAAAAATTATGTATAAGGGTTCCCAATTTTCCACTGAATCCTAAAAAGCGCTGAATCGATCAATTCTTAAAGTCCACTTAGTACATTTCGATTCTCGCTCCAAGCGGCCTAGAAAGACTCAGTTACCACAATTATGCCTTTGCGAAGGCAACAATTACTGGTAGCCCAACTATGTAGTATAAATAAGTAGTCATGTCAAACTACGTAGTAAGATGGAGACAACGTGGACGCATACCGCTCAACCAGAAATGCGTTAACAAGCTCATGCAAATACCAAACCAAGTTAACAATATACACTGCTTCACGCATCCAACAGAAAGTGCTGCTTCGTTACGACGATTCTGTTTCGCCGATGTATTTATTAATGAAATAATAAAAAATATCTCAGGATAACTCACACACGGTCACCTTATCCCAAAGTAAGGATTAGCTAGTACCATGGTGATTATATAACTGATAAACACATATATTTTTATAAAACATACATATATACATAGATATTTTTATTACACGTAGACAGAGAAAAAACTTTCGTGCTAATCACAGAAAAGTTGGTTCTGGGTGGAGATCGAACCCACAACCCCCGACTGATTCAGGTTAACTACTAGACCAACGGGCCAGTCAAGACATAAGTAGTCAATTTCTAACCAATAATTTCGTGTAACTTGTTTGTTTGTATTGAATGGAGCTCTAAGATTACAGGATTGATTTTGAAAAGCTTTTCGCCAATATGTATATAGTATGTTATTGTCCAATGACTTAGTAAAATATTTATTATTTTAAACATGCATACTAGTGTCAATTTGCAAAAAAGGGGTCAAAAGAGCGCGATTTTTACAAACGCTACTTCGACAGAAAGGGATATTAACTCATGCTACCACATTATCGACTTTTATAGGAACATTGTAGAGTTTAAAATGCACACATAAAAATAGCGTCAGTATATTTTTAAGTCACAATAACGACTTACATGACAAGGAATTGAAATTTGTGATGGATTTGTAATGATTTTTTTCATTCTTAA
Source organism: Asbolis capucinus (assembly GCA_018249125.1). Lineage (NCBI taxonomy): Eukaryota > Metazoa > Arthropoda > Insecta > Lepidoptera > Hesperiidae > Asbolis > Asbolis capucinus. Next base: position 3,557 of record DWJZ01009893.1, read on the forward strand.
CTTCAACAAATCTCATTGTTTACTTATAGACAAGTTGGTGAGTATTGTAACTAAACTGAATGTTACGTATATTTTTTTCAGAAGCAAATGCAGTTACTCGTTATAAACTAAGATAAGAAATATTCCCACGTGGTTCCACCGCTACAAGCGCACATAATTCTGAAATAAATTTTTAGTTCGAATTATCAATTTAATCTAGAACAAAAAACAGGCGAGATCGCCTAGAATAGTTATTGATGTGCTAATTAATTAAATAACGACGTCGGCGAGAGTAAAAACATATCTTGTTGACATTTTTATATGAAGATAAACAGAGTTTTATTACTTTAATGATATAATAATAATATACAAAGTAATAAAAAAAATATTTAGTGATCTGATCGGAATTGACCGGGCTTGATCGGAAAGTTGACATCACCAGTGAATGCTTAAATTGGATGATGATCATAATTTTTTTTAGTATTTCCGCACCTCAGAGGGCACATAGAGCTATGGGTATCGTTAGATGGTAGTTTGGATTTGGGACTTGCGGATATAAGAGGCCTGAAGTACCCCTTTGAATTGAACACTACTCCTACATCATTACGCTTTTTAAAACAGCTGTAGGACTTCTTAGTTATGAGAAAACACCAATGCCCACTAAGGACCATTAATATGCCCACAAGTGGGTCGTTATTACAAAATGTTACAATGAGATTCGTCGTAACTAAACATCTAGGAACCAGAAGCGCGCAGAAGCAGTTCGGCTAGAAATTTTAAGTTTGATGGCTTGCAAATTGTTCTCACAATGTCGACAGTTCGTCTATTTTAACAAGGACTATCTTGTGGGCCAGTAACAATAATTTATAACATTCACAAGCTGGTAACTCCGATTGCGAGCCAGTTTTATAGGCATGTTTCAAGTGCTTAATTTTTTTAATTCGTTCTTTATTGTCGTAGGCGTACTCATACATTAAAATAAGTACGAAAAATTACCAAGCAAAACTTCGCACTCTTTTTTTTAAAATAACATGGTCGGAGTAGTATGAAATTACCGTTAAATGTATGTAGGGAAGGAGTGTAATTAATTATTTAAATTAAAATAAAATTGATATAGACTCGCATTACCATTATAATTAATTACGATCCCACGGAAAAATGGTTTTTATTTTCGTTTTATTTATTCATGAAAATTATTTATTTATTTATTTAAAATACAATTACAACGATAATCTTAAACATATATTAAATGAAAAATAGAAAATAATAAGATACACAATAAATATAACAATTAATTGCAAAAAATTTTCTTTGTTCTGTAGTTTGTAACGTTTTGAGCCAAATACTGTAATCAAGTAAGGGATTAAATAATTGCTTTACTTACTTTACTTGCTAACTTTGGTTGTGGACAATATTAAGGAAAATAGAATTACTTTACACCGAGAAAAACTGTCTACCAGATAGATCTCTAAAATACCAGTCCAAAAGTACTTATCGATCATAAACAAAATATGGTAGAGAAAACTGATATTCAACTAGATCGTTTTATAATTTACATTTCGCAGCAGGATTTGATCCTGTTTGCTTTAAATTGTAATAAATTATATCAAATGACTTTTTAATATCGAATGATCCTCGAAGGAACGTTAAGGACCAATAAAAATGATATATTGCCACTGCGGACTTTGACAAAAGTACCTGCAACTAAATTAAATTATAAACCGAAAGTGTGACAAAGTTGCTTTTGAGAATGTGATAAAATACTTTTTACGTCAACTAGTTACTGACTTCGTTTTACTTCGAAAAAAATAGTTAAAGCAACCCATAACTATCCCACTACTGGGCTCATAAGAAGCTTTCATAGCTTACATACCATGGCCATGGCTAAGTTTTAATCACATATAACATTCATAATTAATTAACTTGACCATATAAAATGTATTTTATAAATAGGATTCAGAAAAACAAAAATATTTTTTACATAACAAATTATCTTAAAATTCAATATTTTCGTCCATAATGCTGATGCACATGATTTCAAATATACTCATTCCGAATCAACGTGACTTATTCACATTATAAAAAATACATTTGACATTATAAAAACTACAAAAAATACATTTTATTCACATTATAAAAAATACACGTGATCGAACAATAGACAACATTATCTTGGACACAGTTTTTTTGTATCCCAAAATTATGTTATTGAAATCTGAACCTTATTCCTATATACTGATATCTCTTTTTTCAATAACATTGTTTTTTGATTTTCTTTTAATTCTTAGTGTGATATGTCCACACCTCTGGGTGGGCGGCCGCCCGCCAACTATGGATCACGGGTCGGCAACCTTTTCTTATATGGAGGCCTCAAATGTTATAAGGATGTTGGTGCGGCCCACATTTCATGTGTCGTTGTAAGGATAACAAAAATCGTCTAGTTGCGTCGTACAAATGTGGTTTATGTGGGTCGCTTTGCAATAGCATACTGGCTGAATGCAGGCCGGGGTTGCCGACCTCTGATCTAGGCTATTGCTAAAACTGAATTCCCTTGATCTGCGCTGCAACTATTGGTCGACCGCACCAATGCTTACATACGAAACACGAGCGGCCCGCGGGCCCAGGTTACCGACTCCTGCTATAGATTAAAAGTTTAAATTCATCGCGTGGGTTGTAAACATTTATTAACAGTCGTTAGATATTTGTTTCTACACCATATTCAAAAGATTACCTGGATAAATCCGATTAAACACGTACACAGATAATATTGGAACGATAAATAAAAAACACGATGGAACGATTCATTTTACTGTTCCAAGTTCGAAATGATGTGACAAATGAGTCACAGTTCCCTTTTTTATGGTTATACTTTCCCATGATTTGTTTAACATCGTAAACAATACTACTAGGTTTATAATCATGAATATATAACGAGAAATTAGCTTATTGAAAAGAAAACCGAAAATTGTACTGCAAATTGGAAGTTCAGGTTTTTTAGGTTACATATTTTGATCATGTTACTTGTTTAAAAAATATGGGTTTTAAAGTTATTACTAAACACTATGTAAAGTTCAGAGTCCATTAATTGTAGTATTGTTCACCTAAATATTCTTTGAATCGTACCATGCAATTGCTTCACATCAGAATTAATGGCAGTTTACAGTAACAGCCATTCCAGATAACCCAGGAGGTTACACATACGAGCATCCAGGAATTTTATTAGTTAATTTAACTCTAAAATGTACTCTGTATCTTTACATAACCAAAATTTTACCTATGATAAAACAATAATTTCTAGAATTTTCGTCTGTGTGTCAAACCTCGAAACGGCCTATCTAATTTCAAGACAAGAGTGAATAGGCTTCTTCTAAGTTAATGTTCTGAACGGCTTAATGTTCATTTTGAACCTTCATCGAGAAGATGAAGAAGGATAAACTATTTTTCTGAGTGCTGCACCGTTTGCAGAGGAATTAGTCCCTGAGGCCAATAAAGATACAGGAATAGGATATAGGAACTTCCGTATACTTAGCCCAATATACAGTCCTTAGACAATGATTTAGTTATAGAATTTGCAGTCAATAATTGCCATACTTTGCTTACCATATAATTTAGCGCAGGCGTCCACATAAAAACAATAAATATTTATGGAGCCAATCGAGTCAAATTGCAGTGTAATCGAGTGACCGTTTACAATGTTTTTGAATCGATTGCACCAAATCACGTTAGCCAACATGATCTTCAAGTGTCTTACAAAGTCCTGCTGCGCTTTACACAAACGCCGTGACCGGTTAACGATCGATAAATTCTATATAATTGTTTTATCGCTTCCCTTCGTTAAGAAATTTATAAAAATACAGAAGCTTACAATTTGTTATAAATTTTAACCCTGAAAATTATAAAATAGCTGCTGTTCGTAGCTCGTATCTACTAAGACACATTATTTGCAATTTAATGCGTTATTTTCACGATATACCGTATTAGCACAGCTAGTCTCTAAAAAACTCTGCATAGAAGACGTACTCGTATATACAAGCGTAAATTCTGATATGAATGTAATTTAAATTGCTGAGATCATTTGTAGATTACACTACTAATTCAGAAACTCATCGTAGATGTCCCCTGTGAATTATGATCATGATATTTATATCCCATTAAGTCGTGCTTACGTTTCTATAATTCATTATGCAACCTCTCAACAGTTTTCTATTTAGACTCACAAAAAAAAAACCCAACATCTTGATCACTAAGTTACTCCATTTCACGCGTTACAACACAATATTTGCATCGAAGTATGCAAACGAAAGATAAATTTAAAGTTATGATCATTAATGAACCAGTTTTAATTTACGATCGAACTGTGGATAAATAATCAAGTTCAGTGAAGGCATGAAAAAATTAATCGGATGAAGTCGGCTGCGACATTCTTTGCTGATCCAGTTTAAGTGGCACTCACTCTTTTTGTTTTCATATTTTATTGTGATAATTTATATCACATGCTCGTGTAAAGACGACCGTTACATTCGTTCTAAATGCCAAACTTGACATCAGATTGATTTACTTTATTGTAGAGGCAAGATCACCAAACATTCAATGAATGTAAACTTCACATTATAAATTGGATTTAACCATCACTGCAACTTTTAAAGAAAAAAGCTTATTGTCGATGAACATGATCACAATAATTCGTGTATCAAAAACGAATATGTAAACAGAAAAAATAAAAGTCACCCTACTTAACATTTTTAATAATTACTAAGAATTTGTCATGGATATGAGTGAGAAGATTAAAGCAAACTGGAAGCAACATTTATTTCAAGCAATCGTTAAAATTATTGAAATTTACCTCGATTGTAACTTCAACAAAATATGATCGCTATTTAAAACCGACAGAGAGTGATTCGTCAAAATCTGATGCTATCTGAGACCTGTCAACACTCAGTCATTTAAGATGTCATGAAATGACAAAGATGAAGGGGTGATATCATCGACATCAATTCTCAGGACCCACGGCAAGGTATTTGCATGATTAACTTCTTAATTTACATAATAGGATTGGTATTATAAATTAAAATTTTTAAATCATGTTATCGGGAGTACAGTACGCTCCTGCATGTTTGCAAGCAGTTTATGCCTTCCATTAATAAGTTGATGTTATTTACGATTATAAAATGTATAATTGCGAACGCTGCATTTTATGGTCAGTTATATGGATCACGAAAATGTTAATAAAAACTAATGTTTGTTTTAACAAAATCATTAGAGTAACATTTAGAGACTTCATAATTCAAATCTACTTCTATTGAATTTGATCATTTTAACGAACCTAACCGTACATCCAGTTAGCGAACAAGACACCGTAAATAATTATGTCAATCATGTTGACGAAGCAGAAAATGGTAAAATTACCATTCTTTTCTTTTTACGCAGGCTAGTTGATTAAAGATTATCTAAAAATGCTGCTACGCCTGCATTCGATCGATCATACGGGTTCTGCGACAATGAGTGGCCAGTGGCCTTGTTTAGATCATCAGCATGGTGACGTCTTAACGACTTGACCATCCGCCTATGACAACTGGCCGAGATGTTATCATTAACTGTTTGATGCAATAAATAATTCGGGTAATTCATTTTCTGAAATAGGTCAAATTAGAAAAACGTATTAACTCTTATAGCCAGGCCGCTCAGTGACCACGCCGGGCGATTTCTTGAAACGAGACGACGCACTTTTAAAGGAACATTCACATATATATTATATATGTGAATATTAAATAAGTTTAATACCGGTACAATTCCTGTGCGACGTGATATAGATCTACTTGCATAAGAAATTATCAGAAATTCCATCGAATCAAAATCAATCACCGTTGGAAACAAAATAAATTTCAATGTAACTCAGAGTTAATTTTAATTAACTTATTATCATTTTATGCTTATTTTAATTTAGTGCGCTTTATCATCGAAGGTTACATTTCCAATTAGAATCAGGTGGGGTTGAAGTTAAACGCTAACTTATTGCATGATGAAAAAAAATATCTTCTAAATTCAAAACCCTTATTCCTTCTTCATACCTTGGTTCCGGAGATTTCAAGTTACGCAATCATAATAATCGTAAACTTCTGCAATAGTTAAGACTGTCGCAGTCGTTTACGCCCAACTCTGACATGAAAGGCATATTGTTATGTTAATACAAGGTTAGGACAACATAAATTTGATACAATAAAAATAAATATTAGCTCACAGTGTCCTAGAACAAGAACTGATTAATAAAACGATCAAGAAAATCAAAGATCAGAACCTATCTATAAATTACGTATTCATAACGGGGCAGAGAGTCTCAGTTCCCACGTGTAATGGATGAGATGGTATTGAGTGTATCGGGCATCGAGCATCGGGCATCAGACATCGGGCATCAGACATCGGGCATCGGGCAGAGTATGTCCTGCCCGATGAAGCAAACACACCGACCCGACAACAAGCCTGTTAATATAAACGGACGCGATCAATAAGCAAAATTATCACCCTCATCAGCGACATTGAGGTATTACAAGCTTTTAGCGAATTTCCTGCACCGAGCAATTTGTCATTCAAATAAAATGATTGATTATTTATCAGAGAATTATAAATCTCTTCTTAATTACTGGAAATTACCATTTTTATAATTGCATACTAGGATTTCCGATGATGATATAGATATAAAATAAAATCTATTTTTTTTATATTCTATAAATTAGTGCTTGACCACAATCCCGCCACATTAATATAATCCACGAACAAACTTATTAACACTAACTTAACTTAACTTAAACTTATTAACAGAAATATTTTTTATTGCAGTAGGTTTTGTCGTAAATTCTACTTCGTTTCTTTAATCTGAAGGAATTATAGTTGAGGCTTTTATATTTAG
>DWJZ01009894.1:0-10439 GCA_018249125.1 Asbolis capucinus
ACTAATATAAAAACATACACTGCAAGTGAAATAAAAGTCATTAAAACAATACAACCTCCTTTTCGCGTGATAAAAAAATAAATACTAAAGATTTTTCTTTAAAACCAGTAAAACGCCGGGCGACTCACGCTTGGCATTATTCATTCTAAGGTCGTGTTTACGCAGATGATTTTCCAGTTAAAGTGTAAGTGCCGGAAAACAGAGAAATTAGCATTCAATGAAAATTCTCAGACAGTCGGTTATTTGTGTGTATGTATGTATGTTCGTACGTACGTATATGTATGTAAGTAAATTTTGCTTGAGAATCAGATGTGTATAAATACGACCCTGTTCCCGAGTTAGTAGTGACTCTAATTTCGGACCAACTAGTCTGGGATTCGATTCCCGATATGATTATTTTTCAGTATACAGGGAATCTTACACCATGGTTTGAACACGAAGCATTTTGTACAGAACAAATCACAACATACGAAGTTTAACGATCTGTTGGTCTAGTGGTTAGTGAACCTGACTACTAAGCCGGAGGACATAGGTTCGATTCCCATCTAGAACTAACTTTTCTCTGATGAGCACGACTGTTTGTTCTGTGTATGCATCTTATAAAAATATTTATATAAATATATTTAAAAATATATATGCATTTTTATCACTTGTCTGATTACAATAGTACAAGATAATGCTTAGTTTGGGATCAGATGGCCGTGTGTTTCCGAAATATTTAATTATTGTTAATAATTATTTTAATACTGTTACAGGACCCTAACTAAGAATCAGTTTCTTAACAAATATTCTTTAAATTAACGTGCTATGAGAATTTAAAGCTTAACCTGTACAGTATTGTTCGAGCAACCCCAAGTGCAGTCAGTAGGCCACGCGCCCCTCTGTGGGCTGTGGGGTGTGGGCCATCTGTCTCCTTGCACCTGGTCAAGTGATGGTAACGCCACTTATAACATACTTATTGATATTAGGCACGGTGCAGCCAAGATTAAATTTATTTTGGAAGAATCAGTTACCATAAGTGAAAGTAGTTATTGTGATTTAACTGTAACAGTTAGACATAGAGTGACGCTGACTTACTTGTAGATATTAGTATCTTGTATAAAACTGTAGTCCATCAGTTTGCTCTATTGTCAATAAATTTTTTGTGGTATTTCTTTCACGTTAGGTAGTATAAACTACCAATATTTTTATACGGACCGCTGACGCTTTCGAAGCGCGAGAGCTTATTTGTAGTTTAATTTATACTTTTTTTTGAACAATAGTTAGTTTAATAACTAATTTTCAAAAATATAATTAATGGTTTAGTGGAAAACACCTCATTTATGTAAGTTGTTGAAAACCCTACAAAAGATTTTTTATGGTTTGCTTACATTTATTCCGGATTGAAGTTGCACCAAGTATTTAGTATGTGTACGAGCTATATCAACAGAATTATTTTAAAGACGACAAATGGCAAAATACCTATATTATTGGCGCGCCTTCCATGACGGTAGCCATTGGACACTCATTTCCGTTTCCTGAAGTCATAGATTATTATACAACATTATACAACTAGATTTAATATCTATATTGGTTTCCCGTGTGTGCGACATAACTATTACATGTCTATTTACATTTTTTAGGGTTCCGTGGGAATAAAAATGATAAAAAACGGAACCCTATACTTCATTATCCCTTCTTTTATCTCTAGGCTCTATTATTATTATTATTTATTGATACTAACAACAAAAAATAGTACAAAAGGTGGACTTAATGCTAAAAAGCATTCTCTACCAGCCAACCTTAGAGATATTCAGAGAAGACTTCACAAGTATTCGAGGAATTTCTTTCGCTACTGGTATATTAATAAAGAAAATGGTATATTAATAAATAAAATGGTGTATTAATAAAGAAAATGGTATACTAATAAATAAAATGGTATATTCATAAATGAAATGGCATATTATTAAATAAAATAGTATATTTAATAAATAATATACGTTTGTGAAATGATACCGTAACGAATATACTAATTTCGAATTTGAATATTGTTGTTGTAACAAAAACTAAGTATCTATTAAAAATAAAGTATTTAAGATATACATATGTATATATTTAAGACACATGTATATTGTAAGGCGATATGGAATCTGACATATGCGACTCTCGCACTTAACCAATTTTATTCATACATATATGCGGTAATTATTTTAAGTATTCACGTAACAAATAAAAATTCCTGCATTTAAACGTTGTTTCTCATAAATATTTTAATGTTTTCATATTCTGCCAATCTTAAAAAATCCATAAAATCAAAAATCATTAAAATCAGTCTAGCCATTTTTGAGATACAACTGTACTAACACTTTGTTTTATACCTACTCAACAATCGGTAGACACATTGTCAGCGTGGGCCATGAGGCGCGTCCATTGGCCAGCCCGTTTCCGTTTCCTAAGTCACCGTCCATTATTTTGTAAAGGTTTATTGTGCACCTGTATATAAGGATGTTTGAATTGAATTTGCATAATCAAGTAATTATGAGGCCCCTATCTCAGTAGCGATCTTATACATATATATCTGTATAATATGTGTACAAATGTAGTATAATCTGTATAACTTTGTCAAATTTGAAATACAGTATAAAGTAGACACCAATATTAAAATCCATAAAAAATATTAAAACACTCTTATTTTTAGGATTCTGTGTGTATAAAATTGGTTATAACGGTAGCATGTACTTTATTATCTGTCCGTCTGTCTCATGGCTCTATCACACGTTTATTCGAGGAGTTGCTTTCACCGTTTCGTCTCCCTGAAACACATTTCCGTAGTACTCAAGAAATGCTTTGTCTAAGTTACCTAGTGTAGGCAAAATATTACTACTATTATAATATAATACAGAATAAAATTAAACTCGACACTTAGACTGAGCTAAACTAAACTACTTATATATATATTTTTATTAATTTTTGTTTTGGAATATTTTGCAAATTTTGAATTATTTAATGAAGGTAAAATACGGACTTAATGTTAACATTCGTGTTTTTCTTAAGTCGTTTAAAAATAATTGACAATCAACGAACATACTCATAGCCGAGAACTAGGATTGTAACCCATAACCAAAGAACAAGCACTCATCTGTCAAATTGAAGCTTGCTATCGAGATAATTGACGGGCTAGACAGGCTAGGCGTGACATACGGCACGGTTTTTGCAAAAAATACAATCTATATTCCAAAAGAAAACATGCTTAATTTTTTTTTAAACACATCGTAAAAATAAATAACTTTTTTTTTCAGTGATATACAAGAAACACACCTAAAACAAGGCATTTCGAACCTTACCACGTAACTGTAAATAAACGTTGATATTCCAAGGAACTATTCAAGAAATTCTGAGCGCTCCGAGTACGATGAGTGTGCGTTTTGACACAAAAGAAACGCCACATTTAATACTGTAAGTTGCCGCGAGTAGAAAATTGCTCGCGAGACGTCGCAAATTCAATAGAGACACTGAGAAGAGAGGTTAGGAACACACGGCGGTAAATTGCGGACAGTACCGTACAAACTATTTAAAAATAAACTATATAACACTTATACACACTAGGATTCCGTGCATTTTAACGTGTGTTTTTCCGTATACGCTAACACGGACTACATGTAACGAATTGAACCCGAGAACTATTGGTTCACAAGATTATTAACAACTACAATTCAAATACAAGATATACTATACAATGACAAATATTAAAAACCTACAAAATTGTAACCAATTTAGGCGTAATGAATAATATTTGAATATTCCAACAACTATAATGCAATAATAGGTATTCTATTTGAATCTATGAGTAATATATATTTTGCTGAAAATAATGAAGACATTCATCATTAATTTCTTTTCTAAATAACTCGGTTGATATTAGTATACGTCAAAAAAAATATGTTTGTAGAACTTTACTCTAAGTAGCATTTTATATGGGTGTGTCATTAACCTTATAATTTCGAGTTTTTTATGTATAAACAGTTGTATAAAAATTTAATAAAATTTAGGACAGTTCAAACAATTTCCTACAAATTTATTCAATGGGCTATAAAACTGAAAACCGAATAAAAATTAAAATTATCACCATTTTCTCCAAAAACGCAGCGCACCGGCGCGTGATACCCACCCGTATGTCACCCAGTTAAGTGAAGGCATACGTTTACACGCCAACTTGGGTGCTAACACTTCACGCGTCGTCACTTGCGTATATAAACGTGGTAAAGAGTTTTAAAGTTTTCGCATTAACACCGCTCTAACAGCGAACAAGTAATTAGGCCGTCTTTGGGGTTTTTGTCCCCAGTACGAGAGGAATTTACCGAATTATTTTTCAATGATGGTATTTTAGTTGGGCTTTAGTGGGAATTCTTTGGTATTTGTTTTGTGTTCGAGGTCTTAGAAGATATTACTTTTGTATAAATTTTCTTTGGCAATTAACACATTTCCCTTATGAGAGAAAATTAGGTAGAAGCTAGTTCTAGGAAGTAGAAGTAAAACTTTATTTAATTCCCGGAAATCTACTTTCTAAATAATAATTTCAGTATTTAGTTCTGATAGAAAATAAACAGTTTAATAAAATTTCATTCAATTAAATAATACATATGGGTCTTTCTAAATGTTTAATATTTTAATTTTATTATTTTAAAATGAATGTATTCTACAATTTATCTATTTATTTATCCTTTATTGTAATTTTTTTACAATGGGCGGACGTAATGCCTGATGGCATCCTCTACCAGTCAAACCTTGGTGAAGGTGAGAGAATGTGAGATAGGCGAAAAATTAATCATTCATCAAATCAACAGAAAACATTAACAAATATACATATACTAAGCACTAAATAATATATACATACTACACATTAAACACACATATGTACATATATAAAGAATTACATACATACCTAATTATACAAATACATACATACATATATTGCTAATTATATATGGATGTCCACTGCGACTGGCGGAGACAAATCAAAGTTATTGAAAATCTATGCAGCCGTTCCAGTCTTACGTAATATAGCAACACAATTTTAGACTTTTATATTAGTTACCGTTCAAAACTGTATTTTATAAAAATACAAATATAAAAGACCCAAACACAGAAGACCAAAACATAAAAAATGCATATAAACGGTTTTCCATACAAAACGTCGTACTAAGCCGGCCTGGCTTAATAATCTTTCCTATTTCTTTCTTGAAATACAACATTTATAGTAATGACATAGAATTACATCGTCCAGCCCATTCTCCATACAATTACTGTGGTCCATTGTATAGGAAAGGATTGTTATGAAAGAATAGAAAAAGGACTCGTTCTATGTCGAACGAGGAAAGATAAGCGAGTTAGACGAGGAAATAAAGTGAAGGTCTGATGAGAAGAAGAGTGGATAAAATGTAGTAACGAGAAGGTAGACTGAGAAAATAAATAACCAAAAAGAGAAAATAATAAAGATTTTTTTTACATATCATAAGTTAATGCTTGGCTACAAACCCACCTGGTGTTAAGTGGTGATGGAGTCGTTCATGGTAAAGCGCACTAACTTAGAAGAAGATCTTAGCAGAAGGCCACTTGTCTTGAAGACACTATGTCATATTCGGCTGGAAATACGGATGCAGGTAATTTGTTAAAATCCTTTGCGCAACGCCATACATAAGACGAGGCAAAACGTGTACAATTTGAATATAAATTAGTCCAGTATGTAGGCCATAAGTCTAGTATATTTTAATGTATATTCTCATTATTTATTGTAAATTATTGCCAGTTTTACTTTTTACCTATTGTTAAGCAAGATAGGTACACAGATATTTACATTAAATAAAAAACATTGAACATATAAATGACTATTAAATTAAGAGTAATAAATTCATAGTCTATAAACATACTATTCTCAGGTTCTACTGTAGCCCTATACCACATCAATATCGGTTCAGTAGTTTAGTTGTAAAAAGGTAACAGACAGATTTACTTTCTCATTTCTAATATTAGTAAAGATAAGGTAGTCTATTGTATTAAGTATCAACGAGAAATTCTTACAGCAATAAATTAAATTGTCCTTTATCGCTCAGGTATCGCCTATCGCACCACACCCACGGTGGAACAGTAGCTTTATATGTGTCCTTTTCGTGCCTAGTTTGAAGCAACGAGTGCTCTTTCGTTCTTTGTTCTTTTCCAAGTTGCTTGAGTGAGAAAACAACTTATGCCCCTGTTTTCCTAAGTGTAACACCTTAAGAGGCTATTTCCTGGCCGTCCTGGCGTTCGCATTTGTTTTCCGTGCGACAAATTTAAGACAAGACTTTTAACAATAAAAGTACAAGGAATACAATTCCTTGTTCATTATTCTTATAAACAAGTATTCAGGTTTGTGGTTTTGTACTCGACTGTGTATGGTACGGGTACTCACGATGAGTTCAGTGGTTATGATCCATGCAACTGAGACGAAATATTGTGAATGACAATACATTGGACAGTAATTTTGTACTAAGTCAGAGAGTCGGTATTAGGTAGGGGTAGTTTTCTATGCACGGAGGGCACTTAAAGTCGTCGGTCACTGTTGTTATCGTTAGATAGAAATCGTCGAGGCATGAAGCCTTCGGAGTGCATAAAAACTTCCGACATTTGGGTTGGCCACTAACCCCTCCACCAATTCGCATTGAACCAACTTGGAGTCACTCACAGCTTAAGAGGGATCAGAGCTACGCTGGCCAGGTGCGGATTAGTGGACTTCACAAACTTATCTTCACGGAGAACTCTCAGGATTGCAGAGAGTTTCCTCACGATGTCCTTCACCGTAGCAAATGATAATCAACTTTCGGTACACACATAACTTTAAAAATTAGAGCGCGCCACATAATTTGAACACAGGACTTCCCGTTAGACCGTTCACACCAGTACACAGTCACTGTTCAATGCTCAATATCGTACAATAATATGAACACTTTGATTAATTATTAGTTTTGCGCCATGACGTGAAGTCCAATAAGGTCGATTGGTCTAATGTTTTATCCGAAAAAGTCTAATTTTATAATCCCAGGGCTAATACTCATTTAAACTGACTCCAGTTTAGTCGTCATTGCAATTTTTATTAACTGTCCCAGGGTTCAGAGTCGTGTCTCCTACCGCAGTGGGATACCTCACATATACCTTATATACGATATAAGCCATATATACCATGCCTTATATACCATATAAGCCATAGTCTACCACGCTGGCCAACTTGGTAGACTTCACAGACCTTCGAGAACTTTAAACAGTAGGTCTACTCTACTTCGAGATTCAACCCATTAATTACCCGCGACTGGGGCACTGAGGAGGTATAAAGTATTCGGTGTATGTTCCATTACGCTGCTTCTATGCGGATTGGTTCAGAACGCTTAACTTGCCTTCGGTCGATGGCTTTAAGCTCATTTAAGGCTTTTAAGCAATACGTGCCCTCCAAAACACGGAACTGTTAATAAAATTTTCACCACTACCGATCACTGTCCTACCTGCCGCGCCCGTTGTTGCTTGACTTTTTCAACCGCTTCCAACCCAAACAAGTCGCCGGGCTATGAACGCTAGTAACATCTATTATGTTTATGGCGCTACCACATTTTAAGCGTCAAAAACAGCTTTCTACTCCAGTTCTTCTTAATATACATTTCCGTGGAACAAAGTGCGTCTGATAATAACGCGGTAATTGCTGACGAGATCTTAAGCCGGTAATCACGGGGCTCCCAGCCTCTCTGTTAATGGAGAGCCAGATGTATCTCTTTGGGGACGGTTTGCCTTTTCAAATTGTCTTTTACTGGCACACCGTTTAGCTCCTAAAGCACTTTCTTGTTGCGGTATAAGTCAGGTCTTATAAGTTAGTGCAGATGGAAGCAAGCCTTTATATCAGCGAACCAATGGCATGCGTGCCCTTTAATGGCATGCGTGCCCTTTAATGGCATGCGACAATATTGTGCGCGTTGACGCTGATAACAAGCACTATTTTGTGATCCGAAAAAATGTGTAAATTGGGCTTGGTGGCGCTAGTGAGTGAGATGGAACAAAGTTGAAATTTTTTGATGGATTTTTTTAAATAAATTGCACTTTGATACATAAAGGTTGGCTATCCCTGCCTTATATAAACGTCGGTTTTAGTTCCAAGCACTTTTACGGTCCAGCAGTATCTGCAGATAAAGCCCAAAATATTTTAGGATTTTACTATGTGAAGTACGCTGGAGTACATTCGAAACACTTCTGTGATGCTTGTCTTTGATTTCCCTTACTACTGAATCTAGTAACAATGAAATGAATGAATGAATGAAAATAAAAAACAAATTGATAAAAAAGAAAGGCTACAATCCTTACATCATATCCTGTAATGTCAAAGATGACGTTTGTGACAAACGCGTCAACTTTCTTGACACATTTCAAAATACCGCGCAAACCACAAACCGTTGCATCACGAAACACTTTACCGAGCATTTCTTAGTGAATATCAATCCACTATCCTATTCTTACCGAAGTTTCTTTGAAACACCTCACAATACCCCACTAACGAAATTAAAACCGAATGCAACCTCATTTTCCAGAAACTGCACGTATGTAGAATCATTACTTAAACTGGATCTTTTTAAACGCCTGAAGGCTGAATGGGCGGAGTCCTTGAATCAGTTTAGAAAATAAAAAAGAAAACATACGCACGGCGGCCATTGTACGCAGACACGAAGGTAGGTCTCATTAAGGGAACGTTCGGAATTAAGAACTGAGAGCGATGGAGCGAGAATCTTAGCGATCATTACGTTCGTAGGGTTGTCGACTTTGGCATTTGAAATATTTATCTGTTTGCAATGTTGTGCAGTATTATAATAATAATGTTTATTGCACACCAATTGATCCATAAGCGTGTGTATAGGTCGATGGATGAATGGCATTATAATATAACATAATTTAGTTAATAACGTTCTGTATTTTAAACTATAGCTGATACTCAGAATAGAAGACATATTTATGCATACAATGACATTTAATTTGCAAAATAGGTATAATAGAAAGAAATACGTAGACATACGCTACAATTTAGAGTGAAATTCCTACTTATCTAAGGTAGGTAAGTAATTATTTGTGTCTATAAGTAGATAACTTACCTACCTATAGATATTAGACTACACCATGACAAACTATTGCATACTTTTCAGGATTGCTCTGCAGTAAGTAGCGCGTATTTTCATATTAATTAAATAAATGTAATTAATTAAGTAAAGGTATATTCTAAACTAATTTAATAATCTAAAATAATAATAATAAAATTAATGAATTAAAGAATAGATAATCTCTACTGACAAGCTTAAAATACAATTGTATTCAAAAATCAAAATGACGAAATATCTCAAAGTGACAACCCTAGCACCAACGGAACGCGGCCGCGGTGTCATGTCTCCCACCTTTATGCTTTATGAAATATATATTTTTCTGACTTTTTCCTCTCGGTTTTAGAAATACTGCTTTTGTGGGTACCTATGGATACAGAATAACATTTGTTAAAGCTAGTGCCTTTGAAGTCGACACCGTTGGTAGGTACTTGTCTCTACTTCAGAATACTCGTGTTTATTACGAAGATATTATAAAATGCATAGATATAGTTTGTAGTTGTTTATTTTGAGTTATTGATTGCGTCGATAGAAGCTGTGTAACGTCAGAGCTGGATTCGTTTATGGCCTGTAGGGTTGGCAAAAAACAGAAAACCCATTGTGACCTACTACTGAGCACGGGTCTCTCATACTGAGGTCTAGAGCATGTCCTCGTTGCTTCAACGAGTATCGGTGGAGAGGTTAGTGGCCAACAAGTGTCGGAGAACGTTCGCCGCCTGAAGGCATCCGTAGAAAACAACGGGATGCCGCTGGATTCAAAAGGCTCAAGTCTGACAGTGGCGCAAATTAGGAGACGACTAGGTCCAACAGTGGACATCTAAAAGCGGATGGATGGAGTGGATGGATGGATGACAGCGTTCGACATGGCTTATCGATTGCTATCTAAAGTAAACAACGCTACTCAACCTCGGGTTCGATTCCAGAGGTATTTGTGTGATAGACAAACCCAGCCCAGCCTCAGCCGGAAATGAACCCGAAATCTTTTGCTTTGTAGGTATTGTCATTACTAAGCTATAGGGTCTTTCTTATAAAAGGCTTACGTGTATAACTTTGCCTTCATTGTAAGTGGAACAGCAACCCCAGCAGTGGGACAGTTACTTTTCTTAACAGATAGCAGGTTCCTAACGAAATGAGATAATGGTAGGTGTTAAATTAAATTCAATATAGTAATAATAATAAATATCTTTCGATAATTCACACACGGCCATCTGACCCCAAACTAAGCGTTAGCTTGTGCTATGGTGATTAGACAACTGATAAACATGCATATATTTTTTCAAATATATACTTATATATGTAGAT
>DWJZ01009895.1:0-10438 GCA_018249125.1 Asbolis capucinus
CCCCCCAAGGGGATAAAATAGGGGATGAAAGTTTGTATGAAAGTTTGTAAATTTTAAACCGATCGGGCTGAGACTTTGTATACATATAGCTACTATGACGTAGGTATACACTTTTTAGCGCGAGCGAAGCCGCGGGCAAAAGTTAGTAAGGAATATTTTGACTGTTTGAAACGAACTAAACAAAACACCAGCCCACATTTCAAGTGAGCTGGTATATCCCGAAACACATTTTTGTCACTGACTGACTTGTATCACTGATAGTAGACAGTAATAATAAATTTCTCGTATTTTAAACAAAGCATTTCGATGAATTAACCGTTTCCTATCATTTTAAACATATATATCGATATGTATCGGAATCTTAAAGCAATATATAATACTAGAGTCTGACTACGGTTTCGTCCGCTCTTTATGTTGATAAAATGTTGCCTATGTGTTATTTTAGCATACAATCTATCCCTGTGCCAAATTTAACTGAAATCCAGTTAGTAGTTTTTGCGTGAAAGAGAAACAAATCCATCCATCCATCCTCACAACATTTCACATTTATAATACAGTACTAGTAGGATATATAAATCTTTGTAAGACTAAATTCGCAACATTAGTCACACACAAATCACAGGATAAAAATCAATTTGCAATCTCTTTCGTTGTCATGGCAACAGAAATAACTCCAATGTAAAGATTAATCGATCGGCATCTGGAACAGGCGGGTGGAGTGGTCGAAGATTAGTCATTTGGGATTAGAAGAATCATTCACGCTTTTAAAACCCTTATTACAAAGCTGATAAGGGCGAGATTGGCTTGGAAATATCATAAACGAAAGAAATAAGTTGTACTGTTTGCTTGGAATATTTATGTGAATTGTGTGCTGCAAGGAATGGTTCTGTCATACGCAACGATTCGCTATTTGATATTATTCGTTTATTGCTTGGAAGAAAGTCAATGGATATTCTTTCCGGTGAGTTAATAATGGCGGCTATAATTTAGGGCTGTTACTAATGGTTTATATATTTATCTTCAAAGAATAACAAATGCTGGTAGTATTTTACTTATCTTCTGAACAAAGAGAGTGTCAGGAGTCGGGTGCGATTTCTTACATCTATTATTAATTTAATTATCTACCTGTCTCAAACGAAGCAAGATAAATTTCCCATCCAGTGGTAAATAAAGAAGCACTCAGAACTTGTTTGTGTCAATCGCATTTGATAATGTTAAGCCACAGCGGGAATCTCAATAAAGAAATTAATATCTTAGGACTAGAAACCCATGGCCTTAAGACGCCAAACTAACATAAACATATATTGTATATGTCGCCGCGAGAACGCTGACAATTCTTGTTTTTGTTATTAAATGTGTGATATATCATAATATTAATTTGTCTGTATAAAAGAATTCAGATAATTTCATGACTTTTCACATGATTTTACATATCTAAACGAAACAAGTTCATACAACTGCGTAGCAGGTGTTCAACCACTTTATCTGTATATAATGCGAGCCTTTAACGCAAATGAGTCATTCCGGCTCTGTCCTCCGCTCAGCGCAGATGTCCCGCACATCTGTGTTCGAGATCCCGAGTCTCTCATACGCCGCAAGGCATATACATACCTGTTATTTCTGTTGGGATGGTGCATACCTGACGGTGCCAACGAAGCTAGCCAGCATTGACTCTATCGCTTCTCTGTCTCTTCAGGACCAAGACAAACCGGCTGACCGGATCCCACTGCACTTGAAACCTCCCAAGGGTGACGGTCTTGGCAGGCTATCCACTAGGGGTACCTGTCGTCTCTTCGTTGTTTAAGTCCTATCTTATTTCACTAGGAGCCATCATGCTTTCTTCAGATTTGGAATCATTCCAGAGTAGAATGCTTGCACTCCTTGACGGCCCTGATGCTGCAGGATTCAGTGTAGCTATGAACAACATTCCTGTTCCAATAAGGCCAAGCCAAAAGTCCAGTATAAGTGATGTGCCAAAAAAAGCACCTCCTCCTGTGTTAAAGGCTAATTTCCCTCTTATGAGGAATTCCAGTGCCCGCACAAGGCCACATCCGCTTCCTTCCAATCCATGGAGGAAAAATCCAATAATAGGACTGCCCACAGCGGCTCCTGAACCTCAAGCCCAACCTTTTAATTTCCAGCCGTTTTGTGAATCCAACTTGGGTGAGGACATGAAGACGCTTTACGAAGCCATCAAAAACATCAACATTGAGGAAATCTCGATGCTCGCCCTCAAACTGAGAGCCGCCAATACTCCACTGTAGCGTGCCATGGCGCTTGGTGAGCATGAGCAGTTGCTTCGCTCTTTATAAATTAATATTCCCCCAAGTTTTAGGCAATTTCAGATAGTCATCCTAGTGATGACGTTAGTCCCCTTCCGGTGAGTTGATGATGAGCCGGCTGTATTGGTATGCATTAGCATTCACCACCTCCCTCTCGAGCGTCTCTGGAGAAAGGATTCTCATTGCCTGGACCCAAAAAAAAGCACGAAGTACGAGCCATACCGTGAGTCATTGTACATTGGTCGCTCGAACGAGCCACACCGTAGAAATGCTGCTACACAAATCCTGCTCTACACAAGCCTGGTGCCAGGGTTAACCATAATGAAGGATCCCTCACTCTAACATATACATATGCGTTATATATAAACATAAATACACATGCTACTTCTAAGTTTATGCGTTTTGCCATCTAGGACTACATCTCCGCTTTCCATCAGGTGGGATTTAAGTCAAGCTTAAGATGACTTATAATATGTAAAAAACCCTTGGCTATCAGAAAAAACATTCCTGTTAATCACAAAACCCACCACCTTCCGCAGTGCAGTCAGGTTCACTAACCAGTAGAAAAAAGGACCAGTCTAAGGACTGATCGGAAGCTGTATAAAAATTCTCGGACTCCCGTGTTTACAAGGCCGTCGGTTTCGGTTATCGTCACAGTCGTCAATCTATGTCGGAGAATTCACGTCGATACAGACACTAGAATGTTACAATTTGGCCCCATATTCTTTATCCTCTGCTCCAATAAGCAGCGTGGAGGATTTGGGCTTCTTAAGTCACCAACAGTAGTGGGTTAGTATAAGTTTAGGTCAAGTAAATGTAGGTTGTCGCTTACAAAACAAATTTTCTGTCCATATATGTATATCACGCCACGTCTTTGACGTTGACGCAACTGAACGGACTTGACAGGAACGTTATTAATGGGCATTGTGAAACTAGTAGACAAGCACCAGTCTTAGTACAGGACATAACCTAGTTTGGTAGTGTGTCCAAACAACCATACAATATAATTTAAGTATGAGTTTCCTTTTACTTTATATTTCTAGTATTATAACCAGCAACAATTGAACAGAAGATATTAAAAAGAGTTAAACTTATAACTCACCATGATATAGCAAGGTTATTGTGAATGATATCATTCAAACGCTTACGTAACAATAACGGTCCGCATCCAACGGTGGATAACGTTGAGTCGAATACATAATTGTAATAAAAACGTTAAAGCTAATATAACAAAAATATAATAGTAATAAAAGCACACAGGCTAATAATAATAAAATAGTAAAGCTAAAGTTATTCAAATACAAGTAGGTTTAAAGCGAACTGAGTTGAAGTTGAACGAGTGAAAAGGGGGTCTCCCGACCAGCTGGACTGACGACTTAAAGAAAAAAGGGCATCCGCTGGTGTCAAAGGGCTCAGGACCGGTCAGAGTAGCGCAAATCAGGAGAGGCCTATGTCCAGCAGTGAACATACAAAGGCTGATGATGATGATGAAAAAAAACAATCGAGCTATAAGTAAAAGCTATTAATGTTAAAATCAATGGAGCTATTACTAAAAAACAAATAAGCTAAAAAGTATTATAAACGGTCAAGCTAAAAGTGTTAAATAAGCCGAGCTATTTCTAAAAGTAACCGAACTAAAAGCGACAAAACTGACGACTAAGCGACAAGCGAAACTAAGCGGCAAAGCTAAAAACAGTCGAGCTATTAATGCTAAAAACAGAAGAGGTAAAACATTCTTATAACCCCACTGCGATACAGCAAGAGTCGTGAATGATATCGTGGTATCATTCACACGATCACGCGACGCTAATGGCCCGCATCCGAGGGGGCATGACGGCAGAGTCGATCATCTGATTTCCTGTGCTCATTCGACTGGGTTTATTGTGTTTCGCCGATGTGTTTATTGCAGAGCAAAGGAATGGGCCATAAAAATAATACGTGGGATTGAAAGCCTTTATTCGTTCTTTTTTCGAATAGGGAAAATCTGGATTTGATTTTGATTGTTATGTACTTAACGGTTAGATTTAGGTATATTAAAGTGTCGAATATGTCTAAAATCTTGATGTAAGTGAACCACCTTATGAATATTAAATAAGTAAATACATCGGGAAAGCTCACACACGTCCATCTGATCCCAAACTAAGTTAGCTTGTACTTTGGTGATCAGACAACTGACAACTGATAGACATTTTTAAATAGATACTTTTATACATATTTACACCCAGATACACAGGACAAACATTCCTGTTCATCACAGAAAAGTTTGACCTGGGTGGGAACTGAACCCACGACCTTCGGTGTAGCAGTCAGGTTCACTAACCACTACACTATGAATGATGTAATATTGTTATACTTTGGTATTTTAAATAACTTTTTACGTAGCTTTTGGACAGCCTAATAAATCGATTATTATTTAACACACGCTAGTCGCCTTCAAGAAGGAAATATGTAAGGTTTAATAGAGAGCTCGCCATTTACTTCTTTTTGAGTTTTGAAGTTCTATCGTTATTTGAATTTCAGGTCCGGTAGTTCATGAACAACTGATGTATGTTGGGTGTAATAAAAATAATATATACACCCACCCACACACACACACACACATATACATATAAGTATGTATGAAAACGAGGTTTATTAGAAATATAAAAACACAAGCTTTAAATACAAATGCTTAATACGAAAAAACATAACAGTATTGTTAACCGTTGAAGATTTCTCTTGTCTGGAGCCAATCCTGAGCATAACAGCAGATCATACTTGTCATAAAAATGCATTGTCATCGGATTTCAAGCAGTATGCAAAATTTCCGCTCCGTAGTGTAAGAGGAAGTGGATCTAATTGAGCTTACAATGTTTTGACCCGTAACAAACAAATATAATAATAGAATACATAAAACTTTGTCAATGTACATTTATGTTAATCAATTGTCTGTTCACCATAGTGGCACATATTCTCACCTATAATACAAATATACTTACATACTAATATACAAACATACATTGCAAGTTAAATAAAATCTTGGAAATATATATACATATATGTATGTTAATCAGTTGTTTGATCATCGTAGTAACAGCTTAGATTCGGTAAATGGTCGTGTATCCTGAAATATTTCTCACTATGCTCGGTGCAACTTCGATCCGGAATAAATGTAAACAAACCATAAAAAATCTTCTGTAGGGTTTTCACCAACTGACATAAATGAGGATTTTTCCATTAAACTACTCTTTTATTTTTGAAAATTTGTTATTAACTACGTATTGATCAAAGAACAAGTACAAACTACTAATAAATAAAGTCATACCAGTCACACAAAAAAGTTACAACACAAAACATCATTCACAAATTCATACTCTGACATCCTTAATTTCATGAAGGAGTTTACAACCTTTCGACCTATTGAAGTATTTTGTTTTAAACTTTAATAATTTATTGATTTCCATGTTAATTCAATTATGCATTTGTCACCAAGCAAATATTATGCTTTACAAGTAAAATTATTTAAAAAATATAATGGTACAAAAGAGTTCAAAGATAAAATAAAAAGTTTAATTCACCTGTTTCCCACAGTTTGCTAGGCAACGGTTTGTTCTTAAACATTTCATATCGAATTTACACCGAGTATAGTCTACGAGTATACCTGTCGATTCGCCCAAATGATAAGTGCGTTCATAGAAAGTAGCCTACTTGTTATGCCTGACTTAAATCTATTTCTATGCCAAATTTCATTCAAAACTATTACTACTTTTTACGTGAAGGAACAACCATCCATCTGTCCATCATCCATTCAAAAACTTTAGTTTTTATAATATTAGTAGCATTATTTATAATCTAACCAACAAGCTAGGAGCGCCGCGCGTTTTGTGTAACCAAAGAAATAGCTTTTGAAACTATGGTCTAAGTATCTTCAAACTTAAGTTTGTTTTGATAAACAATACTGTTTGTTTGAAATTTAATTAACTGAAACATCCCTTATCACTTACAGTTACTGTCCCCGACAACACTCACAGTAACTAACTTGGACTGTTTACATTGTAAGTTTGATAAACAAATACATTATGTTAATTAATTCAAGTTATTATGTAGTCATGAATCTAGAAATAAAGCTGACAAATATTATTTCGCTTAAAGTAAACAAACCACGTGACAAACACCTCGACTACGACAAAGAAAGGTTATTATGTTTAAGGTATGTTTTTGTAATAGTTTTATAAATAAACTAGCTTTTGACCGTGACTTCGCTCGCGTTAAAAAGTATTAAACAAACTTTCATCCCCCATTAAGGGGTGGAATTTATCATCCCCTTAGGGGTGGAATTTATCAAAATCCTTTCTTAATGGATGCGTAGCTATATGAATGCAAAGTCTCAGCCCGATCGGTTTAAAATTGACAAAGTTTCATGCAAACTTTCATCCCCTATTTTATCCACTTGTGGGTAGAATTTATCAAAATCCTTTCTTAGCGTATGCCTGCGTCATAACATCTACCTGCATGCCAAATTTCAGCCCGATCGATCCAGTGGTTTGGGCTGTGCGTTGATACATCACCATGTCAGTTAGTCAGTCACCTTTGTGTTTTATAGTGTATGTATGTATATGTATTTAGAAAAATATCTCAGGCCACTCACACACAGTAATATTGCTTTCGCAAAACGAAAGGTCTCCAGCGATTCGACAGATGACCGTTTGTTTCCGGCTTATGGGGTTTATTTGTGTTATGTAATGCCAATGTCACCAGACAAAGGAAATCATCCTAGCCTGCATGAGCGCGTTTTTTTTTAAATTCAAACTGTAAATGTTTTGTTTTAAAGTTGCCTACTTGTTTTAGTTTTTCTCCCATGTACATATATTTGCTCCGTAAGTCTGGCTTATCTCTTCGTTTGTGACGATACAATTAATAAAACGAAAACGTGACGCTTCTACAGGGGCATTTTATCGTAATTTATTTCGCTTCGCTTGCAAGAGATTCGCACATAAAACGCGCTACGCCCCAAACACTCGACAGACATCCATTCTCGCTGCATGTTATTACTTGCACCACAAACAGAATTGTGTAATTTTGAACGCTCACATTTAAGATCCGTGTACACGATGCGAGTTTATTGCCTGTTACAATTAATATTATTTAGCAATACGATACTTGAATCATCAAAACAAGTCACATTATTGCTCTACTTGAAGACAAGCCTTTCTTTCATTTTTGTGCTTGGTGTAAATAGAAAAGAAGAAGAAACATTGAGAATTATATCACACACATAAGCACAGAACTGTGGTCAACTTTATATATATACGTAACTTATAAATATTTTTCGGTTGTTACTATTAAAAAGTTGAGTTACGGTTGTAAATGTTGAAACTTTACGAATAAAACAAGAATGTATGTAACATGTTGCTTAGATATTTCAATTACATCAGCATTTTAGATTACAGCACGAAATAAACTGATATTGCGTATAAGGGCCTTTAAGCATACCATTGTTTGAGTCCACGTCTAAAGTTATTCGATTATTGTCTTTATATCAGTGTATAAAGAGATGCAATTGAGTGCAGAAGCTTAGTCTAGTCAGTAATTTTGCTGGAATATTCCTGGAGTGTTGACTCAAATGACTTATCAAATCACGACGTGAGATTAGATATCTGAGACCATCTAGAATTGTAGACTTCAGTAAATAAATGTTTGACAAATTTTATTAACTTTCTTGTCAAACATACGTATCTATACATGTCTATATTCATAGGATTTTTCAATACGATTATTATTTCTGAATGATTACTTTATGACTTATGACAATTTAATGTTTTAGGTTTATTTATAAATATTTTAATACTATACGATAACATATTTCATTAAATTTTATTATTTTAGTATTTACAAGTATACACAATCGTATTTTTTTTTATTTTGATTTTACTTTACTGGATTTAAATATGAAATTAAGCATTTTTTCACACATAAGGCGCGACTGTTCTCAGCGAAGGCCTTTGACAGATTAAATGATAAGTGTATCAATTAGTACAATTTGACGGAAGCGATTTTTGAGTCTTCATGACCTATCTATAGTTATAATTTAATTTTAAATTTATATCCTTTTAAAGTTATATAGATCCAAGTTTAACAATCTGTCCTTATATTGCTTTGAACAATGATATCAGGTTTCCTTTGTTAGGTTATAATAGGAGCTTCACCGTACATATACGGTTTTGTGGCTGGTATCGACATATTCAATGAGCAAGTAAAAACTATGTTACACATAATGTGTGTGAGTGTTTGATAAATGAATGGCAATTGTGATCAATTTAAATTTATCTACTTCTTTCTTGTTAAACCCTATAATAGGACTAGTTTTTGCCCGCGCCTTCGCTTGCGTTAAGAAGTATTATTATTAATTATGGGGTGGAATCGTCATAGTAGCTATATGCATGCAAAGTCTCAGCCCGATCAGTTTAAAATTCACAAAGTTTCATACAAACTTTCATCCCCTATTTTATCCCTTTGGGAGTAGAATTTATCAAAATCCTTTCTTAGCGGATGCCTACGTCATAATATCTACCTACATGCCAAATTTCAGCACGATCCCTCCAGTGGTTTGGGCTGTGCGTTGACAGATCACTATGTCAGTCTGTCAGTTGAGTTTTATATACATATGTATATTTAGATGTACAGGGCGGACTTAATACCTTGGGTCAGTCTTTACCAATCGATCTATATGGTGAAAATACATAAATATTAATACCTATTGCAATTTAATTTCAAGTCAGAACTATAAAAAAAATAATGCTCTCAAAGAGCTCTTTGACGTAGTCGTCCTTATCTCCACTGGCAGGGCGTTTCAATGCAGTATTTGAACGGTATTGGTAGTGATAGAAATAGATATTGAATGAAGGAATATTCGATTTCTCAATTACAAGTATCAAAGTTCATAGAAATCCGGAGTACTTTATCGTGAGTAATGCAGCGATAACGAGAATTCTACTTGAGGTCGGATGATGTCGCTGGCTCAGTTTATAGTACAGAAGACAGAATTCTAGAACATCGCCTTTGCTAAATGGAATATCGCCTTTGTTAAACGTATAAGCTAATGCCGATACTGAGAAGTTTGAACTTCAGTAGCCCGAAGATCATTGAATACAGTTATTTTGAAGGTATTTATTGAGAAGTTCCACTGAGAGGTTTCGGCAGCACACCATACCAAATTGGTAATACTGTCTCTAAGATATTTGTCTTCATTGGTAGTGATATGCTAAAAACAAGTGAGGAACTGAAAAAAGGCATGACTGCGATTAATGTCAGTGATATGGTGTCACTATTTTAAAGCTGAATTTACTAACGGCCCTTAACGGAGGCGCCTTCAGGAGCCGTCAGGTGCGTTATCGTCGCGGACGGCTCCTGAAGGCACCTTGGACAGGTTTGGAACTAGTCGGACAAATCCGACTATGTCACATAAGTTATTAATGATACATTTCTATTATTTCCATTTTGAGGTGATATATTGATTTTATTTCATATTTTCCTTCACAGAAGCAAGCATTATTTTCTGACATAACTGATAAATAAATACGCCATAACTTAAATTTTTCGATACATTTGCAGTAAAATACTTCATCCAACCCGAGAAAACGAGTGTCTGTGACATAAATGGCTTTGGGCCTTTACTGGAAATGCCGATTAATCTTTTAAAAGTTGATATAAAAATAAAGCACGTTATGGAGAGTATGAAAGTAAAAAGTGGTCGAATCGCGGGTGAACGGTCTTTCAACTTCAATTGACACCACTTCGAAATTTTTTTTTACTGTAAGTAAACTTCATCGTTCGTGTTATGATTGTAGGTGATCGAAGAAATTTAGTAACAGCGCAGTCAGTAAAAGGATGGGTGACCGCTAGTGGGAAATTAAATAAATAATAAATAAATATCTTTAGACAATTCACACACGGCCAACTGCCCCCAAAACCAAGGTTAGCTTGTATTATGGTGATCAGACGACTGATAAACATCCATGAATACTTCTAAATATATACTTATATATATATTACACCCGGACACACAGAACAAACATTCCTGCTCATCACACAAAAGTTTGACCTGGGTGGGAATCGAACCCACGACCTCTGGTGTAGCAGTCAGGTTCACTAACCACTAGACCAACCGGCCTGTCAAT